>OZ024928.1:47646164-47858540 GCA_964017235.1 Sabellastarte sp. h YS-2021
AATATAACTTTGCAAAATCTTAGTTTACATCAATCTCGACAAAACCAAAACAAAACTAATAAAGAACAAAACAGGTGGATGTAGTTTCTGCCCAACGAAAGCTATGATGGAGCTTCATCTTGATGTTTTGTATCCAGAATTGGGAAAAACAGGAGGTCAACATTGAAACTTTTTTTATTGAAGCAAGAAGTTGATCCATAATTTCTCATATTTTGTGTAATTTACATAGGTAAAATAAGAAAGGGCTCTACATAACATTTTGTGATATTTTCATTCTATACTTCATCAATTTTCAATATGACTTTGTAATATCAAAGTTAACATTAATCTTTACAAAAAATAAACATAACTATTAAATAACAATACAAGTGAATATAGATTTTGCCCAAGTGATGGACCTTTAGTAATTTGACTGAATATCTGATTAAATATAATATAATTTCATACAAAAATGTCATTTGTGAAAATTCTAACATTAAGGGTTTTGTAATATTTCACTGAAACAAAATCTTTACAAAAACAAATAATAAAACGTGGGGGTCACCAAAAAAACTGAGAAGTCTATGAATCGCACTTTTTATGTGCTGACTCAGAAAAGTAGAATCTGAATGTTTTTACACACCAAATTTAATTGGTTGGAAAATGTTTGATGACCCTTTCCGAACCAACTATGGTAATTAATGTCACTTCAAGCTTGTCATGTTCAACCATTATGGTATTTTTGACGATATATTCACTACACAGTTCCTTTGGACTCAAAAATGTAGTTTACAAACTTATCCTTTTTTTATCTTGCTGTATTGTAAAAAAAAACGTTTCATAAAGAAAGCCCAAAAATTCTAATTTCATTTCTGGTTATATTATAACAGATCAAAAGGACCTTCATCAATCACAATTAATCAGATAAATAGTATTGTGATTTCATGTAATACCTTGCAACATCAAAAATTGTTACCATGCTTTTTCTTAGATATGACATTTTGCTGTTCAAGTATTTGTGATATTGTAAATGTTTTAATCTATATAAAACTGATTTTCATGTATAATTTCTTTGGATACACTAAACTCAAATTAATTTAGATTTTGATTTTATTTATTTTTTACAATATATTGAACTGTAAATTTTTGAAATGACTCCCCAGTTCAATAATATTGATATTTTACATAATCTGTGCACTAGATGTGACTCTAGCTCTCCTGTTTAAAATTGCTATTTTAGTTGCTGTTGAGAAACATTTACTGAAAAAACAATTTATGGTTGAAAAAAGAATTTAATTAAAACTAAAAAGGCAAGGATTAACTTCCATGTCTTTTATTTATCCTTCTACACAGCATACATAATCCATATGCAAGACAAACAGCCATAGATTTTACATAAGAATTTGCTCGTTTATGTTACTCATATGTAAGACACAAGGACACATATAACCCCACATAAACACATATAGAAAGAAAGACTCTCAGATCTCTGTGTTAAATAAATCCTGTTTTCACTGCACAATACATATGCTGAGATTGTCCTTAAGGAATCCATCTTTTTCACATTTTCACTAGATGTATGTCGAACACTGGCATGTCTGAATGTTTTGAGCCTCCACTTTGTTATGAGCTAGACTTCTATTTCTACATTAGAAAATTAAAAAAGCAATAAAAGATTTTAGTTCTTTTAATGTTGTAAGAAAATAAACAAAAGTATTTTAAAAAGCTAATGCGGGTATTCCACTGGAGCCAATCTGTAGCTAACTCAGGCTTGTCTGGAAGAATCGGTAAAATATCAAACATATTTGATATTTCTACAACCATTTCCAACCCTTGCTACAGACCCTAACTTCATCCACCTAGCAACAGGTCTGTCGGTTAACTTGACATTGTGTCTGTAACACTTCCCGCCTTGTCAGTTAACACGACAGGCCTGTCTGTATCATGTATCTGGCTTGTCCCAAATATGGTAAACCAGACTGTATGTGATGACAGACTATGGGGGAAACATACCAAACAGTTGATAACTTTAGAACTTATAATGTCTCAGTCCTGGAGTTGGGAAAATTTACAACTGACAAGCCCGAAAGTGAAACAGACAAGTCGGTAAAGAGTGATCGACAGGCCTGTTACAGTAACAGAAAAACCGGGAACTGTAACCAACAAACCCACAACATTTTTTCTTCTTACAACCTGTCTGTTTAGATATCTGGAGGCTATAAAAGAGCCAGTCGGCAAACTTCATTTATTTGGGTTGTTTTTCTGAAAGTGAAAGTTTGCAGCATTTCTGTTTTAAGGTTTTCATTTTTTTCAAGTATTGAGTTAGGCTGGAGTGACTGGGGTGAAACTTATTCTCTGAAGTTTCACTTAGGTTAAGTTTTTGTCTTTTTAAGTACATTAAGGCCCTTTAAGAATGATTATACATATAATTTGACAACATGCCGAGGTACAGAAGGAGAAAGATTGAAGTACGTACTGACAGTCAACCACAGTGTGAGTTAGGAGATACTGCTGAGGATATAGAAAGAAGAAAAGGAGAGAGGAGGAGAGAGGGAAAAGGGAGAGGAAAGAGCAGGAGGAAAAAGAAATAGAGAGATCGGAACGAGAGAGGACAGAAGGGACCAAGCAGATGGAAGAGACTGAGAAAAGGACAGAAAAGCAACGTTATACAAACATGGATACAGATCTTAAATCCACTCAATCCAGACAGAAGAAGGGGCAAATAGTCTGTTTTCCTGTAATTCTGACGAAGAGGCCATTGTCAAGTTTGCCAAGCAACACAAAGAACTTTACAACAAGACTCACGTAAAATTCAAAGTAAATCTGAGGAAGTAGTGTTAGCATCTTCCAGGAATTTATCTGTCAGCACTGTCAAGAAGTGGTTTGAGATGCAACATACGACATATGGCAAGTTCACTCAAACAAAGTCAGGACAAGCTGTAGTGAAGAGCACCAAAGGACAGACCTGGTTGAGAGACAGTTTTAATTTTCTGTGAGGTTTCATCAGCAAGAAGTGTGTGTCTAAGTCTTCTGTGTTTAAGTCACCACTGACACCTTAAGGGGCCACAGCTTCCGTTCCAGATACTTCACGAGGGAATGAATCTGAGATGGAAATCAGTGTGGCATGAGATGTTACTCATCAACTGTCAGTCACAAGTCCTTCACACCAACCAGCAGCTGTCACAACCACCACTGCTAAAGATCTAGTCTGATCAGTTCCAGCAGATGTCAATGATTTCCAGTTTCTTGGGTGCATGTCAGGATTCTACTCCAAATCCAAAACAGTCATTCTGCAAATATCACTATTCCAAGATTGAACACCAGCAAGACCTTTTGGTCCTCAGGAATGAGACAGTGAAACTCCTTAGTGGAATACAATACAAGGCCGAAGAACACTAGAGACAGGTCACAGTAGGTCAACAAGTCACTGCATTTCAAGTTCCAGAAGGAACACAGGTCACCACAGGACATGAATGCATCTTCACCATACCGGATACTCCACTAGTTTCCACACTAGCTGTGCAACAAACCCAGACAGCAGCACCACAGCCTCCAACAGTGATTGCAAAAGTTCAACCACAGAGGTCAGAATCAGCATCATTGCAGTTTACATTTTATCTCATTGTGGATGATCAGCAGCCTGGGCCTTCCAGGTAACTGATGTTTGCTTTGAGCTCAACAAAGACATTTAACCCTCCATCAATTGCCTCTGGACAACATGAAGACAGTCATCACAACTCTTCTGGATTATCAAATCTCTTTGGAAGTATCCCATCCATACTACAGTTACCAGCAGACTGACACACCAGAACCATTTTCACCCTCTCAACTTTAACCAGCACCGTCACCAGTGCCAGTTACCACTCAGCAAGAACAAGCAAGACCTCCCAACCAGTCCAGTCAACAGTCAGCCCAAGTAAGCAGATTAGCCTGCATTAAGTCGCACCTAAAGGGCCCTTCTAAGGACCACCCAAATCTTTTCAAAACAATTATTCAGCTGCTTCTTCTTCCCAAAACAAGACAAATACACCATCCAACATCCAACATCCATCTCCCAAAAACATAACAAAGATTGTGTGAATGAATGTTTGATACAAACCCCCCCAAAAAAATTCAAACACACACATCACCCCCCCCCCCCCTCCAAAAAAGGTTATGTTTTGCTAAAAATTTTTCACAAAAAGAAAAAATATATATAAAAAATAAAAATAAAATAAAAAAGATAATTAAAAAAATAATTAAACTGGAATAAATGTGTGGTTGTACTCACTAACAAACAGAGAAAAACACTGACTCCAAAAAACTTGACCAACATATGTGACAGAGAGACTAATAGACAAACACTGACCAAAACCAACAGTGATGTAGGACTGACATTGTCACTGACACTACTATTTTTGAATGTCACAGTGACCGACTGACTGACAGACCGACAAACTTATGGGTGACACAACAGACATGAATGTGTCATCGACTTAACTTCATTCCAGGTCACTAGTGATTTATTTGCAGTAATTTTGCAAACTCTAAACATTCTAAAATTGTGGGGTAATTATTTATGAAAAATTCCTTTAATGGAATTATTGGGAAAAATTAATTGTGAAATGGCTTCAGAATTGTTAAAAATGAAATACAAAATCTGCTTGAACCATAGACCAAATAAATATGCAGGTTTAATATTACAAGTAATTTTCTGAATTTCACATTTCTGAATGCCACAGTGACAGACTGACAGACTGAAAAACCTATGGGTGACTCAACCGACTTGTGTCATCAGCTTAACTTTATCCCAGGTCACTGATAATAGAATTATTAGAAAAAAATTCATTGCAGAATGGCTTCAAAATTGTTAAAAATGAAATATAAATCAACTTTTGCTATAAAGAGTTTCGGTTCTAACCTCTATATATGTGAGATTTAATTTGGATCTTACAAAATATGTTGCACGTAGGTTAAAATTGGGTTTGAATTGCAATAACATTGAGTTTTACTTGATTTAAAATGGGTTTGAAATTAGTTTAATATTTTTGTAGCACCAAAAATAAAAATTCTTGGGAAAAAATAGGTAGTCCCGAAAAGGACAGATGGATGATAGTAAGTGGTCCTTCCAGTCTTCTCAAATATTGTCCTCCTGTCAAGCCTAGGTGATTGAAGTAATCTTTCAGTTGGTCTCATTGATGTGTAGCCTCCCTGGAAGGGTTTGTGAAATTTTTAATGGGTCCATTGTCTGCCTGATCAGCAACCTGTTGGGGTTGAACATCATCTCCTGGGGTTGGTTGGCTGTCACCCACATGACTTCTCAGCATATTGTGTAGAACCACACACAATAACACAATGTCTCTTACAACCCTTGGCCTTTTCTCTATGGTCATCAGTAGTACCCTGAATCTGCTCACTAATATGCCAAAGGCATTCTTGACCAAGCTCCTGCCCTTGGATATTCGGTATTTGACTATTATCTCTTCCCTGTCAGTTGTCTTCTACTGGAGGGCTTAATCAGCCAAGGAAGGAAGGCAAAAGCATCATCCCCTAACAGGAATAGTGTAGATTTGGCTCTCCTGGTCTCAGTGGTTCTGGTGGTGGTAGTCCCAAGGTGCCATTCTCAATTCTTCTTTCAGCTTGCTACAGTTGAATATCTGTGCATCAGATGAGGAACTACTGGACACCACATTCACCCACAGGAATTTTTGTACTCTGCATCGACCAGGGTTAGCAGTACCAGTGAAAAGTAACCCTTTTAGGTGAAATATTCACTGCTTGACTTCTTTGGCTTCTTGATTGCAATATTTTTAGCATCCAGTGCACCAACAGTATGTGGGACATTCCATCTATTTCTAAATTTCTCCTTAATGCCTCTTCAGTGTTCTGCTTCTGTTGGACAAATCAAATATTCCTGCTGAATTCTGAAAGGATAGTTTTGCATACCTTGGGGAAAAATTTGGTAGTTCTGTCAACCCTCCAATGGTACTGCAGTGAAGTGTAGCTTTCTCCTGTGGATAAGTGCCTGAGTGTAACTGCCGGTTCTAAATTCTTTCTTTGATTAAGTCAAAAAGGCAGGTGGTATCTTGATGAAATTTCTTTAACCTGGTGTGTTAGTTGTTATTAGCTCATCCAAGAGTGTTCTGCAGCATCCTCTCTCTCTCTCTTTGAAGCATCCAGGGCATAACCCATGGATTCTGTGGCTTCCTCCTTCTTTGGTTGGAGGCTGTGGCTGTGGTGCTGGCTGGGCAGGTGCTGGGTACTGTTGTCCTCTGTGCCTGGAAATCATGATGAAAAATAACATATTCATCTCAATAAAAAACCAAAGCACCCTCAACTTGTCAAACAGTTCCTCTTGATGTGTAGCTTTCATCTTTGCAGTGATGAATGAGTGGCTCATCACATGTTGATGAGGATCTTTGGATATCAACCCCCCAAATTAATCAGTCGTTTTTGTAATGGGTTAGTGGTTGTTAGCGGTTTAGGGCTTGTCGTACAACATCTATGACTGACTGTGCAAAAGACATCCTGACCCTATGGCTTGTTTGCATCTTTATTACATCCTGTCAGAAAGTGTACTGATTTGTCAGGAATTTTGTAACTGACTATGCAGTTTTGCGCTAATTTTTCTGCGATTCCACGACTTTTACAACCAACCCTAAAGTCGTAGGGTTGGTTGCAGGGTTAGCTCTAGTGGAACACCTGCATAATGCAAGTCTACTTAAATCAGTGGCAATAATTGTCACTGAAGGATGCATAATATCTATAAAAATACTAATATTTTACTTACAACAGTGAATAGTAATCATATTAATGAGCAGAACCCATACAGTAATTTGGTTTGTAAATTCAAACCCCTGTATCCATATTGTACATAATTTTACCGGAAATCATGAAAAAAAATCAAGTCACATCGTAGAGCAAACCAAATATCTAGATACTGGTGTAAATAATATTCGTCAGATGAATTTAAACTTTAACAGTGATAAGATTGAACTAGGTTTACATCACACTTCATGAAGCCATCACTAACCTGTCACCTTGGTATCGCTGGTTACTGACTCCAGATTGTCTGCAAGATAAATACATTTTATAATCATTGATTGCTCTAAACTTTGAATGCATAAAATGGAAAATAATCCATGATATAATATTATTGTATGTTATAGTTACATAACAAGTACATAATGGATTGTTTAGAAATACATTGTTCAACAACAGAAACTTGACTGTGGTGGCTGCTTAGGTGTTTTGAAGGCACCCCAGAAAAATATAATATATCTTTAAATTTAATAAACACCTAAATATGAGTGTTGAATATGCTGATGTCCCCTGAACTTGAAATCTGTCTGTGAGACGAACAGGGAATTACAGTAGTCAAAGAACTCTGTTGCGCTGTTCAGGTTTCAAAAATGATGTAGACAGAATAATGATTCCCATTTCCGTCAAAGAGGCCAACAACGCATAAATGTTTAAAAAAATCATGAAATTACATTGAAGATGTAACAATATATCAGCTATTTTTAAAAATAAAATAAATTATAAAACAATTGATGAAGATCACAAATCATACAGGTTCAAGTAATACCAAGATACTATGTATGAGGTTACAAACATTTAAGACGTACTCGAAAGGTCAAACATCCTATTAAAATTAAAGATTCAGGGCTGTAGCACAAACAGAAGGAAGTAGTGACAGTGCTATACATTTTCTAGTTTCACAAACACGAGGGGGCGCCTTACTTCGAAATGCTTAACAAACAATTAAATCAAGAGATTCAAATGCTGCAACAGGGTATTTTATTTACATGTAAGTAAATACTCTGTTTACAAGATTGCAGTGATTTCATATAGCAAATGCAAATGGAGAATTTATGATGAAATAAAAGATGATTTGGAATAAAAATTTGAGACAAAATAGCATTTTGGAGTCAACGATTCACTAATACTGTGATTATATTTATTTAGTGTTTTATATCATACTAAGTTCCTACTCATTTATATTGTGATTGGTTGTTCAACGGCAAAGGAAACCAGAACATACAGATGACCAACCTATGGCAATTAATTACCAGCGTTCCCACATGAGGTCAGGCTGGGATTCAAACTCTGATCTAAGAGGTGGGATTCGAGTGTGTTACCACTTCGTACCTTTGCCCTTGCCAATACTGTAATAAAATCAGAAGTTGAGGAGAGCCAATCTTCTGATAAACTTCACACTATAAGCAAATGGACATATAGTAACAAAACTCCAATGTTGTTTTTATATACTTAAAAAGTTTTTGTATTAGCAACGATTAAACAGGATAAGTTTAAAAGTCAAACCTGGATGAACAGTTTCTTCATAAGGCAAAATACTTTCAGGAATCTGTTCATATTCTCCTTCGCCTAAAAATAGACCATAATATTTTAAACATTGTTTAAACGCAGACCTTGATCCTTTAACTCTTCTCTTTTAATTTTAAAAGCTATGTCATCTGTTTCATAATTACAAAAGAATAGCCTATTTGTAAAATGGTGTACAACCTAACTAATTTCATATCAACGATAACAAAATACAGAACGAGCTAGCAAATGATGATAATGTATAATGAACGCTTAATATAGTTGGACAGTACAAGTTTCAAGCTTGACACTAGCTAAAATGACAAACAAAGAAACTATTTTGTCCACAGTAGCAAAACAATTACATCAGCAATATGTCTACCTGTAGTTGCATTCCTGCGAATATTACAGTAGTTTCTTGTTGTATTTGTACTTTCCACTCTATCAGTCATATTAAACCCTTCATATTCCTGCAAACTGCCTTTCTTTACCTGGGATTTACCTAAAAAATATCATTTTACTATTTACACAGTTCTGTGTTGATGCCAGATGGGGTGACATTCAGTTGATTTGATAAAAGTTTAAAAAATAATTTTGCACCCAGACTTTGCTTGATGCCTTACTTTTTGGAGAAATGTAGCCTGGATTATACTGATTTATCCAATTAATAATAAAAAATAAAAACGTAAATATTGTTTACATAAGATCAAATACATGAAATATTGTACATTTGTAAAAGTTTTGTGGGTTAAAATTTGCTATATGAATAAATAAACCTGTTATGGCTGTACAGATATAAAATGCCACTATTTTGTGTGTTCTCGTGCAATCTTAGATAATATTATGAGACATCATCTAAATTTTAAAAAAAACTGATAACATGACCATGACCCTTGCCATTTGATTTTACAAACCAGTAGTAATGTTGTGTTTTATGAAAATGCTGAAAAAGAGCAGAATGATTACTTACTTTATTATACAAAAATGGTTATTTGTATTTTACCTTCTGGTGATTTTCTTGTCTTTTTGTACAAAACAGATCCAATAATTATGATTATGATGACCAGTATGCTCAGGAATAACCCCAGAGTGATGATAATTTGATTCAGTCTTCCATCGTCTGTATGGAAAAAAAGCAAAATAAAACACAAAAACACAACAACAACAAAACTACTATTTGAAATGATATACCCTAAAACAGATTGAATCAAATTATCCTTACTTCCAAGGATGGCATTCTTTTGTATATTCAGCAGTAAAATGATTTTTTGCAGAGCTGAACAGTTGAACAGTGCATCAGAGAAACCGTACTTGGGCCACAATTTCAAGTTATGTAGTTGTTTCCAAGATGTTCTAGCATGACAAAACTGTGTCATGGATGTTAATACACCTGAGTTATGAAATGTGGATTTTGACTTCCAAAATTCCTACATACTGATCTCAGAGTGCAAATAACCTTGAATTTACTATATCTCTCTCTAATTATGCAACTAAAAAATGCAAGATGGTCTTTTCCATGTTAATCCACCTTGAATGATCACTAATTATCTCAATTAAGTTCTTATTTTTGATGACAGCTGTTGAAATGATGAAGGAACATTGGATACATCATACATGATCATCCTTACAACCTATTGGATAGCATTATGGTCGTCCCTGTGGCTGTTACATTGCATTGTCTCCAGGTTAGGATGAATCCCAAAACATCAGCATTAAAATCGGGGTTAACTGCCCATATGATGAGATTGGGTCGTGATGAGTTTACCGACGAATTGTTTGGTCCAAATGAAGAATAGGGGTTTGGGATGCATTTCCATTTTTCCACCTTTTTTTGTTTTTTTTCACCTCTTTCTTACAAATGAAGTCTGAGCATCAAGAATCCTCAAATATGAAAGCAGGCCTTATTTATTGCATGAACCCATCAAAAAGTAAATAGTGGGAGGGAAAACAGAATATGTGGATATCTCACATTCATATACCTTAGATATTTATCCATATATATCCTATATTATATATTTATATATATTTAAATTATGATTATTTTTTATTATTTATTATGCTACCATAATGTTTAGATGTAACCTTATTAACTGCATTTTTACGGAATCAATAGTTAATTCCAGAAATTGTTTTAGTTGATATTAATCAATAAAACCATAAAATACTCAATAAATGAACAAATTTATAAACTGGCCAATTAACCGACCACGAATGTTTGATGGTGAACCCCAAACACTAATTATAAAGATGTACTAAAATCTTACCTTCAGTTATCACAGTTTGAACATCAGCTGCAGAATCGGATTTGTTATTGAATTGATTTATGGCAACAGCTGTGATTTCATACTCTGTCCTTGCATCAAGTCCATTTATTGTATAATTTACATTCTGGCCAGTGTTTAGGAAAATTATTCAGTCCCCATTTTCCTTGAAATTACCCTTGCCTTTCTCTCGATAGAGTACTTTGAATTGCTGTTCAGAGACTCCTTTGAGACACACGTCCAATCCAACAGTTATGCTGTTTTGGTTCTTTGCAAGAATAGCAACATTTAGTGGTTTCCCAGATGAACCTAAAATGCATTAGAAACAATGGTGTAACAATGTAGAATCTCATGACAAAATTTTCTTTAATATTCTACCATATAGATACTTCTTGCACATTGAATATTTCACACAAGTACTTTGAATATTCTCTTTTGAAGGTAGAAACAAGGCCTAAAGGGGTTTCAGTCTCCTAGAGCAAGCCGCAAAGCCATCAGAGACATGAATAGTGCACTGAAGCAGTCACCCATGACAGTAATAACATAGCACATTGCCGCTTGCTTTCAGTGAAGAGACAGGTATTCATCCAGTTACACCACTATTCATAGAACTCGGAGGATAAAAAAGATGAAAAAAGTGATCTCTGGAAGTGTGAGCCTTGCTAGAGCTCGCCCTTATAAAAACAACTCCACCTGACTCCTCTAGATTGTGTCTCTAATGCAACACCCTTATGGTGTAGTAGGGGAATCCAAAATCAACCAGGCAACAAGGAAACATTGGTGAGTGGTTAGCCTAGCGACTCACAGGCCTTGCTCCCAACAGTTGCAAATGTAGCCTAGGGTCTCTAACCCAATATACCATAGTATTTATTTAATCGACATAAGTCATAGAAACATTCAAAGTCATCTTACTTCATATTAATGAGCCAGGTCATACTGCTAGGTCAATCTGACTTCCAGATATGATCAGGCGTTGGTGAATGTAAATATCATTGGTAAAGGTCTGACTGCATTATTCAAACTCACATTTTGCCCTACAAAGACAATTCAGATTGAACTCCCAAGAAGAGGTACGTGTAAAGGTCAGAGTGAAGTCAAAGTGATCTGACAGTTTATACTACCAAGTATCACATCAGTATTGCCTACCAGTAAGAAAGATATTTGAAATTTTGTTATGCCTGCCTGTTAGTTCTATGCAAGATGTTAAATGAAACAGGATAAAAATCATAAAATTTTAACTGACCAAACTGAAAGTCACAAGGTCACTACTGCAAGGCCAGGTGTCAAATTAAGATCACACCACGGTGATGCTTATTGCCATATCTACATCACCTAGCCAATGTCTCTACCAAGTATGTTATGGTCTTTGAGACATAGCTCAGACAAGATTTTAAAGCTTGGTCAAAGATCAAATCAAGGTTGCAAGGTCAAAGATCAAATCAAGGTTTATAAAATTGAACAGCTACACTGCCTAATCAATGTACACACCAAATATGACAAGTATAAGCAGTGGGTTTCTAAATCTTAGTCATATTTGTTTCCTAAGTTAGTAGTTCATATGATATTTTTTTGTAATAAGTTTGAAAATTTTAAATCAAATTCAAATTATGAAGTGAGAATATGCTAGGTCAAGTTTTTTAACATACAATCAAAAACAAGGTGGATTATGAAAATAGTTATCAAAGAAACTATGATCCACTAGAAGGTTACTATCTAAACATATCTAAACAAAAGTTGTTAAAACCTTATTGTACAAGAACAGCCCTATTTTTTGTATACATGCATCAATAAATACGTACACTTTACTGTAATTGTCTGTTCATTCAATTTTGTGTCATCATTTTCCAGGACACATTTGACCTTTTTCTTGTTCATCATTCTCTTTATTGTGAGTTTCAGTGCACTCTTAGTTGTCTGTCCATGGTAATCTCCAGGTGATGTGGTGGAATTCTCTGTGGCCTGTTCATCATTGATACCAACATGTACACCATCCACATGCCAGAGTACAACTGGAGGGTCAGGGTAGGAAGAGTCTGTTTCACACACATACTCTGCTTCTGAACCTTCTTCAATAGGTACTTGAGGTACTTTTGTCATGCTTATTGTTGTAGCCTCAACTGAAATCATCATTATAAAATCATTTTAATTTCACTCGCCCTTTTATGAAATCAAATAAATGATTTGCGTGCATTACCAGATTATTTCCAATTAAAAGTTTGAATTCATATATTATGTTTTATTGTGCACACCGCAGCTTTTTTGGTTGCATAAACTGTTATCATTTTTTCCTTGGAATATATGTGTCAGATTGATGTTTAACGTGTTCCCAAAAAGAGAACATATCATTTCATAATGTATCCACATTTATAAATCTCTGTATCTCATATTATTGTTAAGTTTTATTATAAGAGCTATGAAATATTTTCTTGAAGTTAGAGTGTGTGAGCAATTACCGTTAAAGCACATCTAAATACAGCAAGTTGTATATTATTTGGTATGGTGAATGATTTTGCTGTACCACTAACACTAAAAGTTTGTAAGCAAATGCCCATGGATAAACGGCAGATATTTTTGGATACTAATTTGAAACAGTTACAACAAAAAATCACAACAAACAAAAAAATGGTTCGAAATTAGTCTGTGTTTTATTGTTTCTCAGATGTATGCGATTTTGAATATATACTCTGACTCTGTTCAAATTAACTTTTCCATAATTAGTTTAAAACATACTCAAATTCTCCTTATGTTTCAAAGATTTGTTTTTAAAATGAAACAACAAATCACCAATTTGGATAAGATAATGGTTCCAGTAACTTTTGACAAACCCCTTAAAATGAGCTGAAACTAGCTCTGGCTAAAGACTTGAGATAACAATTGTAGTGTAAAAGTATACTAAGGTTGCAAAACCCCACCCCGAACAAATTTTAGAGAATCATTCAAGGGACTCTTGAGTATCATTGTACAGTTTTGGTAATTATAGGTAACCATATGTAGATACTGGTGATTTAAAACACTTTACAATCACAAACATCTGCCCAAATTATTTTCCGGATCAAGGCACTCTTGGGTATTCCTGTACAATCGAAAACTGCTCTATCTCTTACCATTTTTGAGATACATGTGATTTAAAATAACAAAAAAGGAACAAAGTTACCCAAACTTACTCCTGTTTATCCATATATAGTCCAAAATGAGATCGAAATCATTCTTTTTCTTGTTGTTTTGTAAGATATTTTGTTTGAGATTTTCCGTTGACATCAGGAACAAATCATCCAAACAGACAGAGAGACAAACAGACAGACAGACAGATAAAGAGATACAAGTTCTTAGACAGGATCCGACACGATTGACATGCTGTATGCACACCAACCAATCATTAAAAATAGTAATATATGCAAAGGCTTATCCAGGAAAATATGAATATGCAGTGAGGTTAGATTCCTGGCACATATCTTTCTGTCATTATACTTTTACTTATATAGTGTTTTTATAATTGCTTTTTATGTATCCTTAAGTCAATAAACAATCGAAAATTTCTATTAAATCAGGTCAAATTTGCCAAAATAAGATTTGGATAATAAGAGCCCATTATAGTTTAACATTGCGCTTGCAATCTTTTTGCACCCAAGACATGGTACAAAACAACAGATAAAACCATCCAATAAAATGGAACAAAAATGATAAAAATGTGGTTAGCAATTCTGTCTAATTTAAGTACCAGAGGTTATCCTTAAGAGTGAAAGAAATAAAATATAACCCAGAAAGATTAAGTGATACATGATTAAGTTTAATATTTCACAGTGTTTTCAGCTAGTGAGACAAATCCATTTAGATTTCGAAAAAGCAACATTATATGGACATTTCCTAGAAAGGTGATGGACACTATACAGACATGTACAAATGTATTGAATGACCTGAGAAATATTACTGCTCAGGAAATTAGTGCACAGTAACAGACAAACTAATTAATACCTCTGTGGGTCTTTCATGCTCACAGGATATAAAACAAACACTTGATTTGGTCATTTTGATTGAGGACGATAATTCAACTTTATGGAAATATATATCATTTAGTGTTTTTTTTTATCAAACCAAGGTTTCATCGAAAGAATAGATAAGAAAAACGACTCACATTTCACACTCAGTATGACTTCATGCTCCAATTTCTTTTGACCCTTTGTGCTATCTTTTTCAATATAACAAACAATTTCCTTCTGATTCATGGTCCTACCTACTGTGATATGCAGTGTACTTTCTGTTATGAAAGCATGAAATCTTCCAAATTTTACTTCACTAGTCCCTGTTCCTTGATTCCATGATATAAGTGGTGGAGGATTTCCCTCATCACTTGAACATTTAAATACTGCTGTTGTTCCTTCTTTCACTAAAGATTGTGGGAATTCTATTATTTCCACTATTTTGGCTCCAACTATAAATTTCCAACAAAATAGATAAAACATTGCATTATATAGCAAAACTGGCATGAAACATTTACATATACAATACAGCTTTCATATAATAATTAATATTTTAATAATATTAATTACTTAACTCTATGAGATAAATGTTAATTAACATGGATGTTCAGTAACTTTACACATAAATATAACAGCATTTGTAGTCATGATGAAGAACTGCATAACAATCTCAGCATATTGTCCATGGTTATATCATAATAAAATTACAAACAGAACACAAATGATATTTCAATATTGTAAACTATTCATGACTAATTAATGATAATTCACGACCATTTTACTTTTAAAATAAATTAGCTGTAAAACATGTACCATTTAATTTTTCCCTTTCATATTTTTGTGTCAAACTAATTATGACAACAGGACCTTAGTTTCAAAGTAATTATGATACTGTGTGTATTCACGCATGGGTTATTTAATGACCATTTGAATTTTTCATCTAAAAGTTCCTTGTTTCTGGTTAAGAAATTTATCTGTAATGTTTTTCATTTAACCATACAATACTATCATAAAGGTTTCTAGGGGCCATCTGTTTATGAAAATAATAACAATTATTCAAATATAATACTGTTGTTTTATTGCTGTAATAATGTACTAGTACTCTTCAAATTTCATTTAAAAAGTCAATTTGATGATGTTTGATTTGCTAAATATTTTTGTGATCCATTTTAGCTAATAATCATGAAGATATAGAAGCATAGTTTTCATAAGTAATGAGTACTTACCTCCCTGGTTTAAGAAACGAATTTATGATGGGGCAAATTTCTATCAAAAGATCTCTGAAAATATGCTCCATAATCCCAATTACAGGTTTTAGCTAATATCATTAGACGCTTACATGCGATATTTGTGTGTTCTGTCAATTTACTTTTTAGGCCTATCACTTCATACTGTCCTGCCTTCCAGTCCACAGAGCACCTTAAAGTGCCTCTATTGTCACTTCTATTAAATGAGGTTGTAAACTTCCACTCCACATACTTAGTACCATCACCTTCATCTTTTTCTGCCACTTCCCCAGTCCCATTTTTACTCTGAAGTCTTAATTTACTATTCTGGTAGAATTTGAATGAAGTGCTCTTCTTCCCAGGTAGGACATTTTTGATGGAACATATGAAATCCTCATTTAGATTTTCCAGATATGGTCCAGCTAAGGCTTCTTGTGGCAATGTTTTGGGATTTTCACGCTGTAAGCTTGGTTCAACATCAGGTTTTGGTGGAACTATAATGAAAGGCACTGATATGCTTGTGTGTATTTAAAAGACCAGCATATACGTTTGGTATATTTGAAATAAGGATATAGTGTAACCTATTTGATTTTATTTTGAGCCAGAAATGTTATTTATTCCAGAGTGTTACAGAAATTTATATTTTATTGGATACCATATGTGTTTATTCAATTTTTAGTTGTCTTTCATACCATATGGGTAATTGAAATATCATCTATTTTATGAAATAAATTGTATTATGTACCATTACAATTCCTTCAAATAATTTATCCGTTGTCAGTTGTTTGTATAAAGTCTATTTTAATGAATACTTTTGTGTAAAAATAAATATTAAATAAAACACAACAGGTACAGATAGTAAACAATTAGGTCAAAGACATACTGTATTAACACCAAGGAAGTGTATCAGATGTAACTTACCCACAACCTGTAAAATAGTAGTGTGTTGATGGAACAGTCAGGGAGGTTTTTGCAGACTCACTGATACCATAGTTTTCTGCAGAATAGCCATTGTAGTATTTGGGAGAGCTACCAGGTGTGGTGTGATAGAATTTCAGTATCTTTATCAATTGATTGGATTTGTACAGGAACCACTCTATGCCAATTACATCATTAGAAAATTCACCACATGGCAAATCTACAGATTCTGTCTCATCCCTTATATAAAATGCATGAGTTGTTTTTTCATCAGATGATGCAGTTGATGGTATCCGAAGCACCCACAGACCCATACACAGAGCTGCAACTAAAAATATTTCAGAGATTATATGCTGCAATACATTCATTATTTAGTTATATATATACTTTTCCTTCTTTTAGATGTATTGTGCACCTTCTTACATACTTTAGCCACGGTTTAACACTGTTTAATCATGAGTAAAAAGTTTTTCCAGCAGAATATACCGAAAGTATATAGAAAAGGCCAATATTTACAGAATAAAACTTTTCATTCTAGGCAATATTGTGACTTATGAAGCCCGAGCCCAAGAGCTAATAGGCTGATAGACCCTTGGGCAATGTCATTCTGTACAATGTTTAAATTTCCAGCACATGCGCATTGACAATTTCTAAATGAAACGGGCATCAAACTGATATTTTTAGCAAAACAGGCAATATCATGTCATATTGCCTACAGATACTGCATTCCGACTGGCTGAAACTCACCTGGGGTATAATAATTGGGGCTAACACATTCATATTAATTAATATTCGTTTGGTAATATATGTGGTCGGGATTAATGTTTGGTGTGGTTTGTTGTCATTAAGATAATTGTTATATTTCGTACATTTACAAAGTAACTGTCTTAAGCCAGGCCAATGTCTTGTACCAAATATAGAAAAGTTGATAATGTCCAGTTATGTATTTGATATGAACTGAATATTTGATCTGTTCATTCAATGATGTGTGAAGAACAATTTCAAGTCATAGCTTGAGTATTTTTTTAATGTGTGTAAATTCAGTGGAAAGCATGTTAAACTCAGACTTGGATTTTCCTGTACCTGAGGGAAAGCATATCACATACATTTTAAGCATTTGGTATACATATATAATCACACCTTTGTCTTAATTGATGACCTTTTAATTTTGACAATGCAAGAGAATTAACTTAATTGTTGCTATTCTTATTTCGTGATTTAAAAACCACAATTTAATCTATTAATAATATGTTTAATATGTCGATGATGAAAGGTAACTACCTTGACTTTTGACTAAGTATCTCAGTAGCAAATAACCAAGATAATTTATCTTGGCATAGCACCTGCAAATGGCCTACTCGAGTTAGCTTCTATTAAATGGTTACATAGAATTCTGAAGCATACAAATAATACAATAACAAAATATCAACTATAGAAAATATTACAGAAGTAAAAATGAAAATCGATCATTATATACAGTGACTTTTGATACATTGACCAATGACTTTTGGTCAACTTTCTTTCCTCAAATCATACTCCTTAACACTATGTTCTTGCCCCCAGTGACAAAGTGATTAATAAATGCCCTAATGTATGGTCCTGTGTTTGATACAAGCTCAAGATAGCATATGTAATTAACTGAGAGTCTGTTCTAAAATGGCTTTCAAGTAAAAAAATCCCTTTGACCCTTAAAACGTATGGGTTTTATATTTTTTTTGATATTTTACTGCCTTTACCATAAATTTATCTTCCAACATGTGTATATGTGGCTTTCATTTGAACATTTATACCTGTGGGAAATATGTCAATGATTAGATTAAAGCAAAATCAGCTTTTAAGTTTGACTCCAACTCAGCTTTTAGTTTAGGGTTATCCAAAACTAGGTTTCATTTCGACTGACTTCTGTGTCACCTTAATTTATGGTATAAAATTATGTAACCCTTCATTTGTAATCTATAACTCAACTGTGAAAGCAACATAATGTTAAATAAATAGTTGTAAAAGGAGTCTAAACACCATAAATGTTATTTAAAATATTGCATTTTATACTAAACTACTGTTGGCAGTTGTATTTTACACTGATCACATGGGTCAGAACTCTTGGCCAAAAATATTCCAAATTATTTTTATTATTCCTGTGTCTAATTAGAGACATCTAGCATATAGGTGGGTAAAACATCTAGGGGTCAATTTTGAAAAAATCTCAGTCATTTTCTTGTGCCTGATTTGAGATGTTTTTTTTTAAATTACCCACTAGGTTATGATTCATTCCTGGTAGTTTAGGGCTTGTTGAATATGAAAGTTTATCACATTAAAAATCCAGGTTTTTAAATGATTACATTTTCTGGTAAAATGTGGTATATATAGTCTACTTACATGCAAAGGTGTTACTCCCAACTCTCCACCAATATTCAAGAATGGCATTTAAGATAGTAACATGCACCTTGTATATATGTTCCATTAAATATATGAAATCAGTAAATACACATATTTATTGAAATTTTCAGAAAAATAAGCATATTTACTGATTTGGTTAGTGTATGTGTGTTTTCCCTAAAAGTTTAAACATGTATTTACTGATTTATGATCTGTTTTATTTTACAAGTTTACTGGTTTGATTTTCCGTAAATATCTGAAATGAAACTTTGATGTTCATATTCATGTTTGATATTTGATGGTTGTAAAGATGCAATATTGAACTGTAAACCAACATATACATTATTTTGGAACTTTTTACTTTATTATGATTAGATCTAGGCTATTAGAGCATACTAAACATGCTTAATTTTACAGTACATTAGATGCATATATTATTTTGGAAAAGAATAGCACTAGACTTCTTAATGTTTATGTCTACCAACTCTATGTATGTGTTTTGCAACAAGCCCGACTTTATGGTTTCATAATGTAAAAGATACACAAATGTTTAATAAACCATATGCTAATCTGTAGCTTACTTCTGGAAAAATAATATCTCACCTGCTAACGTTATCGTCATGTTTCACTTGTATTTTGTGTGAATTATACAACTAAAAGTAACTTTTATTCAAAGATACTGCTATTCAGAATAAATACAATTTCTACCCACAATAAATGAAGTTTAAAAACTGATATCAATAGCTTTCAAGTATTCCCCTGACATGTCTTGGCTATCAGATATGACTGTATATAACTTCCTCATACCCACATCATAGATATAAATACAGTTACAGTTATTTACAAATCATTGCTGTGTGTTTTAACAAATTTTATACTGTTACTCTTACAGTAACCATAGTGTCTTAGGTATTGTTGCATATAACAATTAGCCTTTAGGTTCATACTTCCGTGGAAGTGATTTTATATCCAGGTTGTTGTTTCACTATATGATATACATGTTGTGTTATCTGTTAATACTCCTGTTCACACACTTATTTCCCAAATTATATATGAGTGTTTTTTCCCCAAGAATAATAAGTGACTGTGTGTAATGAATATCCGTTACCCTTGGCAATATTTCGAAAAATATTTGATTTTTCTCATCAGAGGCTGAAAATTTCATCCCATTTTTCCTATGGTAAAAAAATCCTATCTGCCTGGAGCCGCTCAAGTGAGCCTCTTTTGGGCGGATGGAGCCTCTTTTAGGAGGTTCAGGGGGATAAAATGAATAAATAAGGCCATAGACTAAAAACGGCCATTATTATAATGAAATAATGTTCAAAACTGAGTAATGAGTGATTGTCTAGTACAAGTCTTCACTCTTTAGTAAAAGTAAATTAAGTGGTATAAAATAGTTATTTTTTATTTTAATATATTTAAATATTCATTCCAATTATGGTAATAATGGTTTGAATAAGAGGTTCTGCTCAGAGTCTCTAAGCTCCAGTGGGACATAATGAGTGTAATCTGGGGCCGATTTCACAAAGGGACTCAGCCCAGATTTAGACTTAAATTTGAGACTTTGGTCTTAAATTTTGTCAACAGAATGCTAAGTCTGTGATCTTAGATTTAGTGCTAAGTCCCTAAAATTGCTAAGTCAGTGGACTTAACTTTAAGTCTTGTAGGTAGTGGGTTTAAATTTTGTAAAGAGGACTTAAATATGGCTGCCATAAACTTTTCTTCCCTTCAAAATTTGAAAGGGCTGTAAATAAAGTATAATTATACAGAACATATCACTGAAGTAGTCTTCGGGAAGTTTATATGTGGTAACAAGGTTTACCATTTCAAAAGAGGGCACTTACCCTTTGATAAAATGCATTAAAGGAAGGATATACATCACCAATATTATATTTTCAACAAAAATAAAAGGTCACATGACACAGAAACCACTGTGGTTATATGATAAGCTTGGACTTACCTAAGTCACCATTTGTGAAATCCATTTAAGTCCCAGACCTAGTTAAGACCAGAGTCTTAGATTTAAGTCCCTGATTTAGGGTTCGTTATATTTTCCGGAATTCCAAGAAAAGGTGCGTCGAGGTGCGGTGTTGAAATATGAGGTGCGGTAAAGTGGTGTGGTGAGGTGCGGTGTTAAAATATGAGGTGCGGTCATTAATATTCATGAGAAGATGTTACAAAACAGATTTCCTTACAATAGTTTATAAAAAATGGAAGTATCCACGAAGATCAAATACTTTGAACTTGTGAACTCACAGCCATAGCACCCAAGTCATTAATATTCATGAGAAGATCTGACGACACAGATTTACCCTGGAGTTTCCGTGCAATATAGTTTATAAATGGAAGCTCTCTTAAGAGCCAATCAGCACAGAGGTGCGGTGAGGTGTTATTCCCCAAAAATTCCAACATTAGTTGTAGTGGAAAATAATTAATTATTGTTAAATGTTTGGTTTAATTAACAAGGTGGTTGGTGGTAAAGGGGTGTTCTGAGTGTTCCAAAATATTTTCCAAGTTCAACTTCCTGTGACATATAATATGCAAGTGTGTATATACCTGCCACATTCTATTATTATTGTAAGAAATAATTTGCTTCAGAGGCATATAATGAGATGTTCTAATACAGTTCCAATGTAAACCCTCAAAATTTTATAACTTTAAACAGCTTTTCCATTTACAGTATATATATTATATACACTCCTGCTGGATTCATTTATGAGACTGATTAATAAATTATCAGGCACCCTATACTCAGGGGTTTTATGAATAGCCAATCAGGATGGAGGTGCAGTAAGAAGTGCTATTCCAGAAAAAAATCCATTATATATTATAGTGTATATAATTGCAATATTCAATCTTTAAATGAGTGACTAAATTTAATATCATTTATAACATAAATTTGATATTCTGAAATGAGATGGAATAATGTAAAACTTTAAATTCACAAATAGCATAACCCTACATTAGGCTGCTATACTCAGGGTGTATGTAAAGGTGTGTAGGATTGAAGCCCCGCCCCTATACTTCCAATAGCCAATAAGGATGGAGGTGCGGTAAGAGGTGCTATTCCGGAAAAAATTCTGATTCCAATTCCGGGTTTTATAATGTACCCTGATTTAGCCAATAAAGGGATTTAGGTTAAGTCCTTTAGTGAAATTGGCCCCAGGATTGAAATTATGTATACTATCATAAATATCAGCTCATAATATATACTGATTGTCCACTGGATTGAATTGACCAGTGAGAGGTTGATTGCAACAGAGGGTGATCATTGCAAGTAAATGACTCCAAAAGATGTAATTAAGGTGAAATACTGCTCTACTGAGAGTGCGTGATTGCAAAACACACCTGTTTGGGAGCTCATTGCTCTCAAGGCATCCAACTTGATGATTGGTCCTATAGATCAAGAAATCCCATAGTGCGGAACATGATAAGTAAATTGACATAAAGATGGTCCTCATTAAGGGGATGTGTGTTTGTTGTCCTTTTTTCCATGCGCCACATGTGGAAATAAACGTGATTTCTAGCGAAAATGCCCTCATGGAAAAAGTGGGTAGATCACACAAAATGGCTTGTAAAATGTGTTGGGGGTATATGGGAGTAACATACCTAGGATATCATTTTAATCACTCAATTGCTTTGAGAACAGGTGAAGAAAACTGAAAAATTGTCAAAAAATGATACAAAAAAAAAAAAAAAATGAAAATTGAGGCAAAGAGTAAATTTGCTCTCTTTTTAATAATGCAGTAAATCAATAATATAAATTAATGAAATCACATAAAAACAGCGTGAAGATGGGTCATGTTAATTTGCTATCGACAATAATAAAACACATTAAAAGTACATTTTTAACCAAAGTTAAATAGTCAAATACACACAAGAGACAAGTTAGTGTCTATCAGACTAGCATACCGGTGGTGGGGTAATATCCTGAAATAAATCTCCTATGTATTCCATTAGCTGGAATCGAGGAGACAGTTCAGCTTACTTGACTATTGCTCATTGTGGTGGTTCTGGAGTCAAGTGAGGGGGGAGTGGATCCTCATCCTCATAAGGGGTGAGTGACCCTTGGTGTCGGACTACTTCAGGAAGGTTCTGGGCTGGTTCTCCTTGCTAGTGTTGTTCTGGACAGTCTCTAAACCCACAAATGAGGCACCAGGCATGGTCACACAATTCAACCCTAGAAACCTACAAATAGGGTCTCTAAGAAAGAACAACTAAAATAAAATACAAAACACTGCAGAACTTACACAAATCTTGAAGTCAAAACCCTTAATAGGTTATAGGAGATTACCGAATCTCAAAGATTTACTGACAAGTAGCACTATTACTTATCCTCCAAGCCCCAAAAATGAGACAAAAAACTCAGTTCACATACCTGTCTGTACAAACTGTCCCAAACTGAATAAAGTGGACCACGTAACCAGTTTCCACTGCAAAAAAGTATTTAAATGTAAGTCATTACCCCCCAGAAAACATGAGGTTTTTGAACTTGTGAACTTAGTAATGTGATTTTCATTACAAATTGCAACAAATGTGGCCTACAATACGCAGGAGAAACTAAACTACCTATTAGGAACAGCCTGTATGAACATTATAATAGTTTTCAGAAATTCCTACAAGACAAATCCACTCCAGTCTCTAGACATTTCACACAGAAAAACCACTCTGTGAGGAATATTAAGTTTAGCATTCTTCATAGGATTGGTGATCCAAAAAACCAAAATTCCACCTCAAGGCGCAAAAGTCAAGAATTTGGGCATTCCCTACACTCCACCCTGCAAGCATCAATAGGTTTGGATGAGATTATGCCCTCTCATGGTACCCCCTCTCCACTCAGGTGTTTCTACCCCCCTTTATGTATTTTTTTCATTTTGGGAGATTCTTATCTAGTTCTGGAGTCATTCATAATGTTTGCGAAGTGAATCCTCAAAAAATCGGATGTAATGACTAAAATGACAGTTCTTGATTTTAGAGATCAACAGATTCCAATGAAACTTGAGCATTCTAAATCAAACCAGGCCATAATATGTCTCAGAGAGAGAAAACTTTGGGTCGGTTTTGATTTCCTAATTACTGATATTAAGAGACTCAATGCCATGAGGTGCCTTATCCACTCATACAATATATTCACAAAGCAAGATGACAAAGTTGATGGGGATGCATGGTGCTAAACAAGCTCCCAGATTTCATTATTGAGCTCTCCATGGTGGGAATTTCCATGTGAGGTGAGCAGGCAAATTTTTCTTATCTTTTAACATGCATGTAATATTTGGCAGGTATTGTGCTTTAGTTATTTTTTAAAATATGTTGAATATGTCAGATAGGTTATGATAATTGCAATCAGGTAGACACATGTTGTCCATAAGCATACTTTTTACATGGCTTCACCAATATTTTGGCATATGACTAGACAAAGACAAAGGTTAAAGTTGGGGCCTAAAGTCCCATTCAGGGTGATACAGATCCTCAGCATTGGCACTTCTGGGAGTCGAACGCACACAGAGCTAACAAGCTGTGATTAGATACCAAACCTGCTGACCCACTATGAGACTGAGGACCTGTCACTTTGGATTAACATACAACTAAAATATACAATCTGACTTATCTGACCACCAACAAGTCACAACCTGATGTTTTATTAGACTGCAGCAAAAGTTTTTACACCGAATTGTAAGTCAAGAGTACCAAGCTTACTCCAGAAAAAAAATAATCAAAGTGACGTGAACAGGGGTAGGACGAAGGTTAATTTCTGAATGTGTGACATGTGTTCACAAGCTTGTTCAAATAAAAAAACTAGCCATTTCACAACTTGTCTTTAACAATAAAGGAACAAGTAGCACCTACGATGACCTTCATATAGACTTGTCATTTAATACAGCACTTTTGCCACATCTTGAGCAGGCTGTGAAATCCTATGTACCAACCGCGAATAGCTGAAAGAATGCATCATGAATCTGTCACATACAGGGGAGCCTCTATCATGATTTATTTTAAATAATTATCTATATCAATTTTATATATATTGAAATTACCTCTACAACATGAAATCGGATTGGAAACTTGGTATATTGCTAATAAAATAGCAATATGGTATCGCAGTTTCTTTAAAATCAAAAGACATATTTTCCTGTGATAATAAGAGATTTTTCGCACTTAAACTGATGCACATTTTTATTTAACCAAAGTTTTATTCAATTTTTATGCAATATCATTATATTATAAAAGGGGATAAAATGTTAAAGGGTGCACCAAACAAGTTGACCAAAAATACATAATATTTCATTTTTTCTCTTTATTTTCTAGATGTAACTATGAATGGTTAATGTCAAAAATTGTGGTTTATGCCGGACCCTTTTTACACAACCACGGAAACTAGAGTTAAAGCTCAAACATTAATATTTATAATTACTATTTAAAGGGCGCATCCGTGGTCAGATCACCTTTGGTGCCAGCTAGTGTGTGCTTAAGGGGGAACCTTAATTCTTTATTTAATATATGCCACCACTCTTTTTGTAATCGAGCTGGTTATTGGCTCTCGTTCCCTTCTTTAGACAGGGTTTGGAACTCTTCTCCCATTTGCATTTCACTCTTGAAAGGAGCAAAATCTGAAAAATTCAAAAACATATTTTCCCAACCCTTCCCACTCTTCTTGTGATTGCAATGTGACCCTATTTTAGCATATTTTTTCCAGTTTCAGTTCTGCTAATGTTGTGTTGAGGTCGACCCTCTTGCAGCCTGGACTACTGCCCAGACCTGGGGATTTGTTATGGTGTTCCACTGTTTTACTCTTTTGTGGAACTTTAGACTGTGGACACAATACTGTTGGACAAGAATATTACTATCTGATGAAAGAGTTAATTTGTTTGGAATTCAATACCTATATCTGCCACTGTGGCCTAGCGGGTAACACACTTGTCTAGGAACTCAGAGGACGTGGGTTCAATCCCAGGTACAGGCAGATACATAGTGGCTCGGATGACCACTTAAAATGGCGGTCCTCTGTCATTGGGTCCTACTCCCAGTGGCAGGTTAAAGAACCTCAAGGACGTTGATAAATGGTCATCCCTGAGCCTCTATCTTCCAGTTAGGGGAATGTGAGTTACTTGTGAGTTGGGGCTGTACCTGTACAGTCGGATTGGTTAAATAGCGCGTTGAGTCCTGTAGTATATTGCGCTGAGTATAAATAATAATAATAATAATACCTGAAAACATACGTGCATCACCCACTGTTGCCTCTTTTAGAAAGAAACTCAAAACCTATCTGTACTTAAAGGCATATCGTCCTTAGCTCATTTTCTCTTATGGCTTCTCCTTGGTGCTGACCTATTTCTGTCCCTGGACTTCGATTTTTCATATTGCTATTGTCTTGTTGCACCTTCGAGTCCACTTCTCAGTGGAGATGAAGGGCTGTAAAACTCGAATTAGAATTAATGTATAAATCATAATAAATCATCTTCTGATGTTTGTGGGATTCAGATATGGTTATTGTTGATCCTTTATTCTAAATAAGTTTCTGAAACGAATAAAATTTGAAGACGTCAACTATCACTGATATTTACTACATGTATTATTGTTTCATGCTTGTATTATTGTTTATGCAGTTTTGTGAAATACTCCGGCCACTGGTGTTAAAAAATTACCTGATATGTTCTTTAATGATATTGCATGGTTAAATAATTTTTTTGGAAATCTTTAATGGCAAAGTAAAATTTTATAATAAAGTTCAAAAACGTAAGCAAGTATGGGTTGATGCTTTACTAATGCAAGTTGGAGCTAAGTACGAAAATAGTGTATATTCGTGTGATATCCCACAAGAGTTAAAAATGTGGGCTCTATTGTCCATTTTGATGCAGCTAACATTCTAGCAGCCATTCAAATCTAGTTTAAATGGCAAGATGCTACAGTCACCGTATGGTGTGATAACAAGGCTGTCATCAATGCTTTCACCAATCAAAAAATCAGAGAACCTTTTTAATGGCAGTTGTTAGACCTATGTGGTAGTATTGTACTGCTTTTAATATAAAGTTGGTTGCAGAACACATAAAAGGCATCGCTAATACATTTGCTGATATTTTGTACAGGTGGACTTTTTTCCAGGCTAAAATATATGTGAGGTACAATTATTAAAATTATATCATTGGGAAGCCGTGCCCTCTTAATTTTTAATACCAGACTTTTCATTTCAACCAGTAGTTGGTTATTGTTATATTAAAACATGTGCAATGTTGAAAAAATGTGCTGCTGGTGTTTTATTTGTGGTCAGAGTCACCATTGGGTTGAACCCTAGCATCTCAGGTCACCAAGAGAGTAGTGGCTGGATTGCGACCATATACCCTTGCCAGTTATACTACTACGTTCAAGTTATTCTTGACCTTTGTCATGTAATGTGGACTTTCCAGTACTTGCCATATGGACACAGTCATATTATATTTAGAATATTTAGCACAGCATAACTTAAAAGCCTGCTCTCTTCGCATTACACATTCCATTCTTTCAGAAGAAGTAGTGCGTCCTTTGTGTTTGATAACAATGTTGAGCTCACCGATATAAAGCAGCATGGCAAGCAGCAGTGAGGTAATCTGGACATACTTACAGAACACACCCGTGACGGGAAGTACTATCCCTATGACCTTTCAACAGTTACTACATTAGTCTTTGGGGTTTGGCAGTGTAAATACTTTATGCTTTAATCAATTTCATTACATCTTAATATGACCTTTTGAGGTCATAGATAGCAAACATCAAACACAAGTTCACTTTTGCAAATTCAATTTCATGTAAGTCTTTGACCTTGAGGTCACTAGTTTTGACCTTGAGGTCACTAGTTACATGGTTATATACATTAGACTGCAAGTCAGGTGATTAGGTAGCAATTAGCCTGGTGTCTAAAGTCACTGGATAACTGTAGTTATTGCAGAAGTTCCCTTTGTAAAATATGTAAATATAACTAGTAGTAGCATAGTAGTATGAAGGTTTGCAAGTAATAAGGTTGACATGACCCCTGTAAACAGTTGTACTAAGTGTGTTGTACTGTCATTGGTTCTGGATATTGATATATGAGGTTTTTAAACACTTTATGAAACAAGTTAAAAATACTTCAGAAATTAATTGAACCTGTGAATGGTTATCTGTAAAAGTAACATAGAATAGAAAGCTATTAATAATTTCATATTTCAGCAATGGTGTTTTAACATAAATGTATTAGCATAAATGTGTTTAACTATATAATCAATAAACTCCAAAGATATAGTTGTAACTGAAATCTTTTAATGATTTGGACCTCTTCCACTTTGGCTGAAACAGGGTAAAACACGTTAAATACTTTAAAGTACTTTAAACATAGGCTTTCAACACACTTTGTGATAAATGTGGAGACACTTCGTGTCAACACACACAGAACTTTTTGGACTGACAAGGCAATCTAGCAGTGGAGCAGCCCCTCTCCCCGGGGGAGATGTCCCCAATTCGAGATGTCCCCCCTAGGACTTCTGAATATTCCCTTTATAGCTCTCAAAAATTAGGTTCTTACTTTACACTGAATTTTCAGTTATGTTTTATAATCATTTTCATAAGTACACAATGTATTACTCTTCCAGCAAGTTAATGGATAATAGAGGTTGCATACCTGACTAGAGAGCCCATACTTTCTCCATCACTTCAAATTACAACCATTTTATTATCTAAAGCTTATCTTGATAGTGACTTTATACTCAAGGCGTCATTTTTGCATGACATGTCATCCATCAGCTTACAAAATTAAAAATCTGTCAGTCTTACAGTTAGTTGATAATTCTTCATTCTGTCATCCAACCAATATTATTTATAAACCAGTTACTGAATGTCAAAGTTGGGAATTTAAGTCCCTTAACAGCTAAGCAGCCAGTTGTTCAGCCCATTAGCTAACCTGTAGACTTTCTTCAAGTCCTTTTGGCTAAAGTATTACATAAGAACTAAATAGTATTTTATCATAATTTGGGACTGACAAAAGGACTTTCTCCTAGGTCAAAGGAAATGGTTTCCAAAATACTGAGAAAATACACACTACAGATTACTGGAAAAAATCCTGTGATACTGTCAGCCAATAAAACGACCTATGTTTGCATCCGAACTATAACACTATAAATACACCGACTCCAGCCCATGTGGCCTTTCCTCCTCTGACTGATCAGCCCAATGTTTATGGTCCATAAAAAAACCATGGGTCAGTGTCCTATACTGCTGTTCCACATGTATATGATGTATTTATGTATTGTTGTTTCCCTTATATTATCAAGCAGTAGCACTTGTGAAAACAAGTGGTGTACAGATATATATTTTACAGCCATCTGTGTAACCAGGCATTATCATTCTGATTGGTCCAAAGTGACCCAACATGCCCTGACTCTAGGATCCAGTGACCATGTCGAGCCAGATCCCCTTGTGCCTGCCAAAACTGGTGAACCTGCTCATACAGCCTTTCAATAAGACTCCTCACAGGAATCTGTCAAGCCTAAATCTACATGCTTTGGTGCTAGAACCTCAGCTATCAAAGAGCAAGGCTTCTCTGAGAAAGTGGTAGCACGAATTGAGGCTTCTCAAAGAGGATGAACCAGATCAGTCTATGAGGCAATAACAGGAACAACAGACACCGGTCGGACTGGTCCAATGTGTCTCCTACATTAAATTTTCAAATTTGATGTAATGAAAGAAGCATCAGCCCATATAACAACATCAGATGACGTACCAAGAACTGAAAGGTATAAACAATAACAAATATGAAATGTATCTTTATTAATAATTATGTAATATAACTTAATTTATCCACTTATGCAAAAATTAATGGGATATGTCAAAATATAGCCTCACTAATTGTGATAGTTAAAACTACATCCTGAATTACTTATAGCAAGAAACAATCATATTCTTTCGAAAAGATACTTTTAAAGATCATTACACAAATTGCCTGAAATCTCAAATATTTATTTAGGCAATCTGTGTATTTTAGTGATCATGTGAAATGCCTTAGCATTTTGTGAAATGGCTAAACTGGTGAGGTATTTCACAAAATGACTGAAAGAATCAGTCATTATGCGTAATGCTTGGTTACACAGATTGCCTGTAACATATTTTCTGCTTTCACAAAAGTTATTTTATTCAGTAAATGTTCAAGAACATGTAGAAGTTTGTGCAGTAATAAATAAAGGTTTTATGTGTATCATAAATGAAATCAGTAAATTGGTTTGAATTACATCAGATGAGAAGATGAGTTGTTTAAAATTAAATTTGTTAATTTTGTTTATTTGGGGTTTAACGTCGCTTTCAACACTGTACAGGTCATATCACGACGGGTAGTTGGAAGGGCAGAGGAAACCAGTACATAGAGTTCGCTAGGGTTGTGTACTGTAAACTGCCGACCAACAGCAAGCAACTACCAGCTTTCCCACTTGAGCCCGTACGGGGATTGATCCCCGGCCTCAGAGGTGGGAGGCGAGAGTGTTACCACTCTGCCACCGTGGCCCCCTTAAATTTGTTAAAAAACACAAGCTTGTGTTTTTCAGAGTGTTTGTGTTCAGCATTACTTAAACAGTAATGAAGAGTTGGTCCTGAATGTTTTCGTAGACAGGCTGCCCAGTGATTAAATTTTTGGAAAGATCAAGACCATATTCTAAATTTACAAAATGGAATTTCAAAGGTTCCATTATCAAATGTATGGTCAAACGGAGTTGTCAAATTGCAGATTTTAAATTTTTGGCGCATAAATATCCCCTTTATTAATACTTTTAAAGTTTTAGATGCACTAGGATTTTTTAGGAAATCATATATATGGTGTATGGAAATTTGATCAGAAATTTGATCAACAAATCCCCAAAATATTTCTTAGGTTCAAAGGGTTAGAGCCCTGTTAAATATTAAAAGGCATGATTCCTAGATCCCAAACGATTAAAAATACAACCATAGGTTACAACCCCAGAACACCCACAATTATACAGTTAAAGGGCTTGAACCCTAGCCACCTAAAATTTATAATTAATGCTGTGTTAGAATCGTACCCCTATTTTTTACAGAAAAGGTTCATGGGCTTGAACTATAATTCCTTATTTATATTTTTTAACAAAAACGACACATAATTGGTTGTGTTGATCTAGTTGGGCAGACATTCTAGACACCATCAACTTGTAACAAATACAAAATAACCAGTTTATGATATTTCCTTCATTTAAAGTCACCATTCATTGATATTTTGATAGAGCTTTTTGCAAATACCTTTGTGGAGGTATGATTTTGAAGTCATACGCCTCTCATTGCTGCTGGTCGAATTTAAAAAGAATATTCTTGTCCTTATAGTACTAATTTGTCATTGGATGACATTTGACCTTTCTAATATTGAATATTCCCGCGATTTTGCAAGAATGCTTCACTCTTGAAAGGAAAGACGCCATTGTATAAAAATTCATTTTAAATTTTTAGTATTTCACCTAGTTCATTTTAGTTTTCTAGTCATACAACTTTATGGTTCTGTGATCATTTAATTCTTCTGTGGTGTGTTTAGTGAGGTTGACGGGTTTGGCATTAAACATGTAATGGTAATGTATTGTTAATATAATTGGTTAGTATACTTGTTTTAATGTTCAGTAATCAACACATTCACGGCTCGTGGTTGAAGATGGTATTTATGTAGTTTTCAAAGTTACGTGGAATTGGAATTTAAATCAAATAATGCAATAACAGTTGGTAAATACAGTAATGTTTGGATTAGTTAGTATTTGTGACTTGCTAATTGGTGCTTGCTAGTATAATTATTTACCTTAATCCTTACTCGCTGTTTATTATAATAGTGAGGACTCACATTTTCTTGAATAGCTTTTTGCTTTAAGGTTTTGAGTTATAATTGAATCTGGCAGTGTTGAAATAATAACATATTAGGGCTTAATATTTTTACAACTGCCATATATTAATGTAAAAATTTAGGTTATTGCGTGTTAATTGCTAAATACTGTAATAGTAGGTGTTCATGTGTTAGTTCATAGTAATATACTACACAGATTGAGAATTTAAGTCAGTATCAAAATAACTTTATTGTGTAACCACTTGTCACTGGTCACCTTACTGAGAAGTAGTATTCACTAGTATTCATTAGAATTTGCTGTCACAGTTTGGCCACCATGCCAAAATATTCCATTGCTCAGCTTGTAATGGCCAGCATAAAAGGTCAGTGGGCAGTAAGTGTCAATTCAAAAGTAATGACTATTTGGAAGAAAGTACTACAAGTACTCCAAGTGTACGAAATTCTGAAAATCTAAATCAAGAAATTTTGATGGCATTAAATTCTGTCAGTTCCAGATTGTCAAGTATGGAACAGAGAATGGACAGGACAGAGGAGCAGCTGCAGGGAGGATGTCAGCAGGCATCTTCAACTTCCTCAGAGAGGGCAACAGTCAACATGCTGACAGAACAGGAGGAGAGTGACGCCGAGGATGATGCTGTCCACATGTTGAAGGGATCCAAGCAGATTCAAGCTGCTGTGGATCAAAGATTGAAGGAACTGACCTCATTGAATGAGAAAGGTACGTTCACGTCACAAAGGGTCAGGAGCAAATATTTGTAAAACACCATGTCCCATGGCCCCAGAACTATATTTTGTCAGGTACTGCACAAAATAGAGTATCTTATGATAGTCTCAGCATATTTCAATGGGTATGTGGTTTATGTACCATAATTGGAGAAGAAAAAAGTGTCAAGGAAAAAATTGCATGCTAGACTATATGGCTGAAATAATGGAGGGCAAAGTTGAATGGCACATGACTGAAAAAAATGATCGTATCTGAAGGTCACAAGCCCAAAAAGTGGTTTCAACTACATCTTCCCATGGTAAAAAAGCACAAAGTACTATGCAAGGTACCCCATGTAAATTTTTTCAGATGGGAAAATGTTCCCACACCAGTGACCATGTTACAAATGGTCACAGTTACAAACATATATGTAGTCATTGCTTTGGACTGGGGAAGCGTTCCCCCCACCCGCAAAAAGACTGTAGAAATGCAAAGAAAAATAAAGATGTAAAAATGAATGAGGCACTGCAGCAATGCAGTGCCAACTTCTAAACTAGTTAAAGGTCATATGGGGCAGACCCTTCATCAAATGCTGAGTAAAAACCAATCACAACTCTATGAGAAAAAGCATAACATACATTACAAAGGCAGAATTGCAACCACTTCTCATACCTTTAATGGGGTAAGTACCAACTGGAAACTGGATGTGTACAAGTATAAGAATTATTCTTATGCCCAGGTGGTCAAATGCCTCTGAGGTGGGGTTTCATCAGCCACGCCTAGTATGGCTACCAGTCGGGCTTCCCCCAACCAAGGTAAGTTTGGCCAAGATAAAATTAGTGGTCAGTACAGAGACAGAACAAGCTCACACAAAAATGCAATTAATACTCATCTTAATACTGGCCCTTTTAGGCGCCAGGCTGATCAGACCAAAGACTCACTTGATCACATTTGCATGGATTCGCTCAAGGTAAGTGATCACAAAAAAGTATTGAATGTACTAATAGGTTTCACATTCTTCAAGAGTGCGACAACGTCGTGTCTGAACAATTATGTCAGTTTCCTAAGGTCAAAGGTGATGGAGGTCAAAAGGTCAGATGGGTCATAGGAAGGTGAAAGAGGTGAGTGATGTTTGAGGTATTTATTTACAGATTAGTAGTTATATAAGCAGGGTTAAAAGTTTTAAAATTTCAAAGGTTTGAAGATTTTAAAAACACCATACACAGGTAAAATACTAAATACGAAAAGACTAGTAGTGACTAGTATCACAGATAGAGCAAGGGGTATCAAGCCCCATATTCACACTCACGGCAACTAGTGCCACAATAATCACTCTTGCTACTTGAGCCACCCACAGAGTAAGAGCCATCAGGCTCATAGTGCTAACAGGCACAGCAACTAGTGCCCCAGTACATACTGCTAGTAGTATTTAATCAGTAAGAACAGGCCACTTGGGCCTCATCTTGTCTAACAACTGGTGCCAACCTAATCATTACATGTCGATGGTAGAGGGAGCCAAAATTGGCTGCCTAGTGTCAAGTAAAAGTGAAGGAAGAGAGAGGGGGCTACCAGGGTATTGCCTGGCCCTGCCTTGGTCCACAAATTTTGTGAACTGCTACTGTCAATAATCGAGAGGGGGTCACCCAGGGTCAGCCTGGGGCCGCCTAAATTATGCAACTGGTGTACCAGGGGGGAAAGGTGGGAAATAAAATGGTTGCTACTCCTTCTGTGTTCAAATACTGAATTCAAAATGGCCCTCCAAATCCAAAGTGAGGCCAATTTATTAACCCCAATATGTGTGATGGGTCAAGAGGTCAAGGGTCGCCAAGTATTGATGCAAGCTTAAGGAAGTGAGGAAACTGAGGCAGCAGGCCCCTATCAGGCCGTGCTTGGCACAGTTTCCTAAGGTCAAAGGTGATGGAGGTCAAAAGGTCAGATGGGTCATAGGAAGGTGAAAGAGGTGAGTGATGTTTGAGGTATTTATTTACAGATTAGTAGTTATATAAGCAGGGTTAAAAGTTTTAAAATTTCAAAGGTTTGAAGATTTTAAAAACACCAAGCCCAACTAGAGGTGAGAAGGAATACAAGAGGCAAAGGTCAGGGGGACAATGGAGGGAGCCTGGGAAGCATTCTGGAGGTAAGTCCAGACTGCCGAACTTCTCCAGAGACCATGGGCCATTATATGCTGGAGCTGGACATTGTTATCATAAGCCAGGGTCGCCCCTGACCTTCTAAAGGTATGGAACCCATGGCCCAGGAGGGGAATGCCCAGGTGGGTCAACACCCTCCTGAGACCATCCCTCAAGGTGGTATCAATAACTGGATGATAAGGAGGAGATTTGTGAACAAAGAGAGGTGATATAGAAGGGAGGGGCCTAGAATCTAGTAACTGGTGGAGAGCCCTGACTGGACAAAGTATGTGGTTGGTAAGGGCTGGGATCTGAACCAAATGGTGGGAAGAGTTATCCTGAAGGGTCTTAGTCCACTTAATTAGAATGTGGGCCCCGGGGGGTTGGAAGATGACATCCTGCCTCAGCAGGTGCTTGTTGGGGTCAAACTTGAATTTAGAGTGGGGGGCCACGTTTGACATCCTAAGAAAGGCAAAAAAAGAAACAAGGAAAGCAGCCCTGTACAGAGGGGGGTCATCAAGGATATGACAGGTGGAAGAGATCAAAGCGAGGGTCCTAATGTCAAAGATGCCCCGGGGGGTGGGGTGAAATGAGGAGTTGATGGAAATGCTTCTAAGGTAGGAGTGAAGCAAGTGATGGTCAAAAATTGACTGGTCCCAGTGATACTGTTTAGCAAAAGTTTTGAGGGAAGAGAGGTAATTGAGAATAACTCGGTGAGATAAGTTGTTTGAATATAAATACTCCAAGAAGGCTAACAAAGACTGGACTGATGGGTCTACCGGAAGTGACATGAATATAACAAAAGCAAGGTAAGTTCTTATGTGTGTATTGTGGGCCTTCCTGGTAGATGGTCTGTAAGCGGTCCTAGTCCTCTGGAAGGCAGTGAGGATCAAATGGGAAGAAGGCAGGTTCGAATCTGAAATTAGAGGTGAAGGTCCAGATCAAAATAATGACTGGGTATACGTTCCCAAATGTAATGGTCCCTCAAATGATAAAGAATACTGGCATCTATGTTACTGCTAGAATATATCCTAGATAAGGTATCAGCTATAGTATTGCAACGGCCAGGTATGTGTACTATGTCCAAATGAATATCATAATGGGCTGTTAACAACCAAATATTTCTGACACACAAAGCTAAGAAGGGATCCTTGGTCTTACCGGTCTTGACCACAAAGACCACCCCTGAATTGTCACAGTGAACTGTGATGCTAGAATGGCACCAATAACTGGCCCACGTTCTCAGAGCGATGACTAGATTCAGCATCTCGAGATGCACGATCTTAAGATCCACACCCATCATGTTATGAATGGGGGTAGCATAGACGCGATCCCGCCAAACGCCTCCCATCCCAGTCAAGCAAGCATCTAGGTATAGGGATTGGACGGAATCGACTGCATTCTTTTTAAGATAAGAGATGCCATTGAAGGATGGGAGGAATGTCAAGAACCATGCGATGTCTTTGTGAAAGTCAGAGGAAAGGTAAATCTTGTGAAGATGTGAGTTTGCACGATATAATGCCAAGATCCTATTCAGGAATACACGTGAGGGTTTAACACACTTTTGAATGTACAAAAGTTTCCCAAGAAGCGATTGGAAAGCTCTCCTAGAAAGATATTTCTTTGTACTAACGCGAATGCACTCTTCATGGATAGATCGAAGCTTGTCTTCAGATATGCTCATAGTATTGTTGTCAATGTTTATGTCTATACCGAGACACGTGAGGCGTTTGGTGGGAGGGGTGAGCTTGTCATAGTTGAGGGGGAGGCCGAGTTCGGTTAGTAAGTCGCAAACATGTTTAAATTTGTCATCCGCCTTAGTTTTAGGGACAACCGCAATGTAGTCATCGATATAGCAGTGGAGTTTAATGCCAGCTTTAGCTACAATATGGGCAATTGCGTCGGACAAAATCTGGAACACCGCGGACCCGTGCGTCCAGCCGAACGCCACCGCCAGATCCGCATAATAATTGCCATTCCACATAATCCCCAGCTTTAGACTATCCACGGGATCCACTCTGAGGTTGCGAAACGCACGAGCTACATCAATTTTAAAGAGAACGCAGTCATCCGTGCAGCGAACTATGTCCTCTGTAATATGGTCTATATTGGGAAATTTCAACACAAAGGCAGAGTCATCAAAGCGGTCAGCCTGAACGTGTGAGTTCACTGAATTGCCTCGAGGGTATGAAAGATCTAATATAACCCGACGACTGCCATTGTCTTTAGGACGTGTCATTAAAGGTGAACAATGGTAGTGGGGGTGTACAATACTTGGGACAGGGCCTAACAAAGCACCAAGTGATTTTTCTTTATCAATGTACTTTTGTACTTCAGATGGATATTGATGAGCTGAATAGTGGTTAGTACTGTCCTTATTACATAATTCTTCAGCATTGCTGATTGAAAGGGGGTATCCGAATTTAATATATTGTAAAACTCGCTTATCTGAATAGCCCTGGAGGTGAGTTTCCCAAGCCTCCACATTCAAACCCGACTTAATGGGTATTCTGGCAGCTCTGTAGTTGGGGACATGGGTGTTTCTAATAATGTCAGCAATAGCAATAAGCTGTTCAATAGAGGTTATGTCCACAGGAGGTCTATCCGGACCAACGAACTCGAACGCAGTCCCTTCCTGAGCCAAATAACCTGTAAACTTGTTCGGATAATGGAAATCACGAATCGGACGTGGAATGTCTCTATCAGTTAAACTGGGTTTATCATCATAAGCCCACTTGGGCTGGCCCAGCTGGGTGTCAAGTTCAGTACATGCATAGCTAGTAATGTGAGCATCTAAGCTCATTCTCACTTCATCAGTTTGTTGATTATACACAGAATGAACCCCTGTTCTTGGGGTGGTCATGTTACCACTATCATCAAGGCTATCAGCCCCATCTATTAAATTGTCTATAATATTAATCATATATTCTTCATAATCGTGACCATAATATTGCATACTTCTACAATCCTTAAGATAGTTATCATGTACCAGGCCGGGATCAGTATTCAAACCCAGGTCCCCATTAGGGGCAATGGTACCCACAGGGACCACATGCAAGTGAATAATGTCTGTAATGGTGAGCATTCCCTGAGGCGGTTGGCCATAAGCAATCAAGCTGGATTCCCCACCCCCAGAACTGTGATCCCAGAGGTAAAACCCCTTTAAGCCTATGCCACTGCTTTGAAGATAAACAATGTGAGCCCAATTTCCATTATAAACCTTGGAAAATGTGGTTACACTCATGGTACAATTAGTTTCATCGGTATGTTGGTTCGAACCCGAACTTGTGAAGGTATACATAGCTTCATTAATCTGATGGTCACTTTTGAAACGTATTAAAGCCGTATAACAATGCAACTTTTCATTATCATACACCCTTACAACTGGTTGGGTACAGGTGGTACCACAGGTAAACATGTTATCAAACCATTTGTATTCACACTGACCATTAGCAGCTGTTACAAGATTTGGTATTACGACATTTGGTACTGTGATACTGGCCTGGGGATCATATTCGAACCCAGAACCAGTCAATAAACCACTCTCTACAGGTACTGGACAAATAAACTCCTTGTCACATGAATCTACAAAATCATTCAACACATTACCCATACAATTAAAGACTTTTTCACCTTGATTGTCTTGATTACTGTTGAGAAAGTTCAATTTATTAATGTCAGCAATCTTATATTTAGTAGTATCAGTTAACATAGCTTTATTACATGATTGTTCATTGTCTGATTCTTTAGGTACAACCGCTCGCCCCCTCCCACAGATGCCAGAGGGGTGGAGGTGTGGTCGACCGAGTCCCTACTTAGATGCTGGTGTCTTCTGTTCCTGTGTACGACTCGAGCTGCGCGAAAAGCACCTAGTCTCTGGGTGCATCAAAGAACGTCCCTGCTTGTAGCAGCTAGCACAAAAGTGTTTGTACGGACCGTGGTGACCCTCACTTGTACAGGATCCCTCATTGTAGAAGCGACATATCCTTATCTTTTGATTGTTGGTTGATAAGTTCTGACCATTCAAAACTGCCAGTTGGGAGTTGCTTATACGGTTCAGCGACCATTGTGTGGTGTCTGCCCATCCCAACCTACCCTCCTCAACATCAGTCATCGAGACGGCCCATGCTGCCCGAACCGCCTGCCAAGGTAGTGATACCGAGTCCTTCATGGCCATAACTACTTGTGTTAGCACTTGTCTAAGAAGAACATTGTCCTCAATTAACAAAGCATTGGATAACTGTCCAGCCACCCATTGAGATAAATTAAGTTCATCATAAGGGGGCCTCCTAGCGTTGGATGCAGACACCAGACCCTCATTGGGCCATCTGAGGTGGGGGCCAGCAAGTGTGTTATCAGTGGTGTTATATCTGCCGGATTTCCGCCTTGGAACATGGCCCTTACCTGGCAAAACATCCTGTATCGCCTGATGGTCGTATGATGCCAATAGCTGTGTCACTGCTGATGAGATGCTGGGAATTGACCTGAGGACATCCACACCTGGGACCACAGCATCCCTGTTGATAGCATTATGATCTGGCTGTTGTCTGGAGGGCCCCGGAAGAGCAGAACATCCTGTAGCCGCCCCACCCGCGGTTACCCGTTGTGAAGGGGGTGGGGGTACCACAGATTGCGACACAGCTACGGTGGAGCTACGATGATTGATGGTGGGAGACGTCAGAGGGGTGGAACTCATACTGCCATTACGTTCTAATTGGTCCATCCGCTTGGATAGTTCTTTGTTGGACGCGTCGATTTGGCTTAACATGGTCAATATGGCTTGCCCTGTTGACGCTGATATGGTACTGTGGTCAGAAGGTGGCAAAGTACTTACTGGTACTGATTGTGACGCTTGATGCTAGAGATATGAACCGTCATTTTCAACTGATGTTATTTTCTTCTTGGTAGGCTTCTTAATAGATGTACGAGACTTATCTGACGCTCTTGTCTTCCTCTTGCCTTCTGTAGCTGGAGATTTCTTTCTAGAAGGCGGCATTGTAGTGTAATATTAACTTGAATAAAATAAAATAAAATGGTTGCTACTCCTTCTGTGTTCAAATACTGAATTCAAAATGGCCCTCCAAATCCAAAGTGAGGCCAATTTATTAACCCCAATATGTGTGATGGGTCAAGAGGTCAAGGGTCGCCAAGTATTGATGCAAGCTTAAGGTAGTGAGGAAACTGAGGCAGCAGGCCCCTATCAGGCCGTGCTTGGCAAACCCAACAAACACCATCCATGCTTATACTGACACTATTCCTGTTGCTGGCTCAAGTCTTGGTTTTACACATGTCAAGGTGTCACAAAGTGACATTTTTACCAGAATTAACTCTAGAACAATTCAAATGGTAAACATAAAGTCAAATCAACCCAGGTTGAGGTCAAACATCATGGATGTCAAGATACTCATGCCCAGAAACCTCAGGACAAACCTCTGAGTAATAACAGTACAAGCAAAAGAGGCAAAAAGGATGAGAGTATGAATAGCACAAAATATGACCTTGATTTACGTCATAAGGTCAAGAAAAATTACAAGGAGTTGCTACCCACATGTCAAACTTTGCAACAGTGGGAAGCTAACACCAAGTTCAAATTTGGTTTTATTCCTTTAGGTGAACTGAAACTTCCTCAGAACGTCACTGTTAGCCAATCATCACTTGATTAACTGCAATGGCATCAAAAAATTAAGGATTCAGGTGAACATAATTTCATGTGGGCTCCAGTTATGCTGGACTCTTTACTCTCTGTTTCAACGCTTAAGTGATGCTGTGTGTCAGAAAGGTTATGACATCATAAATTACACTGATGATATATTGGGAACTGATGTTCCGAGTAAGATTGATGCCTCATTTGACACCTTACAGTCGCTTTTCCATGACCTAGACTTTGAAATCTGTATCAAAAAGCTAATAGCCCCTACAACGTCCATGAATTGCTTGGGCATCATGGTTGACACAATTAACTTCACCTTGGCTATTCCTCAGGCCAAGATGCAAGAAATCCTACAAGTTTGTGAACAATGGCATCATAAAATCACTGTGACAAGCGTCAGCTGCAGTCATTATTAGGCAGTCTTTTGTATGTAACAAAATGTGTTCGCACATCTGGGTTCTTCCTAAACTGATTGCTGGATTTTCTGAGGTCAATGGAAGACAAAGGTCACACAGCCCTAACAATTGATGCACAAAGGGACATTAATTGGTTTATAAAATTGATGCCTATTTTCAATGGTGTTGTCTTCCTTGATCAAAAGCTAGTCAAATGCTCAATTGAGCTGGATGCCAGCTTAAGGGGATTAGGCGCTAGGTGGGGTTCCAGAGTTTACGCCCTCAGCTTACCCTTGGGCTACCTTGATATGAATATAACCCACCTTGAAATCCTAAACATTTTAGTGGCCCTCAGGGTCTAGCACCAGTCTTGGGCTAACAGTAAAATAGCTATTGCTTGTGATAATGAAGCTGTAGTCTATGTCCTTAACACTGGTAGGACTAGGGACCAATCCCTGGCTGCAATAGCCCACAACATTCAGTTTGAGACTTCTAGAAGCAACATTGAATTAAAAGTACAACATATTGCAGATAAATCCAACGTTGTTGTTAACCTTCTTTCAAGATGGACCATTATAGCCCACCCTCAGATCAAATTAGATCAATTGTTGCCCACACACCAGTGGGATGAAGTTAACATACAACACACTACTATTGACTGGTCTATTTAGAGAAATATTAATGTTATATATTATTATATTCTGTAGAATTTAGCCCAGCCATTTCCAACCTTATTCGTAAGGGTCTTCAGAAAACACACATGGCCTTCATACCTTCAACACAAAGAAACTACAATAGTATGCTTCGCTTATTTATTGCTTTTACTGTTTTTATGCAGGTACAAGTAAATAGCATTTCACCCTTAATACTCATTGCATATCTCCAGTTTTTGTACACAAATAGATACTCTGCCACAGCAATGACCAACCACTTGTCTGCTGTAAAAACCAAATTGGCGCTGTTGGGCTTTTCCACACAGCCTTTTGAAGACCTAAGCATTAAGTATTTTCAGAAAACAGTGATTCTCCATAGACCTTTTAAGGCTTCATTAAAGAAAATCATTGACACTCTTCAGCTTATAGTTAGGATATCTAATTTTGTCCCCCATACTAGAAAGACATATTCCCCACTATATCATTTGTCCAGAGCTGATGTATTTTTGCAACACCTGGCATTCACCTACTCCTGAAATGGTCTAAGACGCTGCAAAGTAAGGACACAGTCAAGTTATTAAAAATTCCAGCTCTGGGTTAAAATCCAATTTGTCTAGTTATGGCCATTAGAAACTTCTTATCTATCACCCCTGGTCCCAAAAATTCACCTTTGTTTAAGACATCCCAGGGGTGGCTCCCCATGACTGACACTCAGGTTAGGTGTCATCTTAAAATGATTCTTGCCATATTGCATCTGCAAGATGCAAGCCTTACATTTCACGCTTCCGACGTTCAGGTGCCACCTACGCCTTTAATGTAAATGTGGCGCTACAGGACATACAAAGTCATGGCACCTGGACATCGGAATGCATCTGGAGATACATCACAATGGATCACAATGCCTCTGATGAAGTGGCCAGGGCATTCCAAAACAATCTACATTCTACCTTCTACTTGAGGTTTGGGGCTTCTTCTTTTCAAAAAAACCAGTTTAACAAAATTCCAGTAAAGTTCAAAACTGATGTTTTACTATCATAAATTTTAACGATTTGAGAAAGTTAACAATAAAATCCACTTAAGGTGACCTTACTTGCTAACCACAACATAGCGCCACCTTAATCTTTATCTGTTGTCATTATCTCTGCATTAAACACTTAAGGTGGCCTTAAGATTTCATGATGTTGTCATAACTGTACAGAACATAATAGTATCACCTCCTATGATTAGGGTGTAAGTTTAACATTACTTTGAGGCTACTATTAACTCAAATCAAAATATTCTAAATTATAAGGTGACTTTACTTGCTAGCCACAAAATAGGTTCACCTTTACAGTTTCTGTCTTGACCTTAGTTACCTTGCATCAGTAAGGTGGCCTCAAAGTCATTACCAGGTTTTTACTATTGTACATACAACTAGATGTATACATGTGTGTTTGTAGAATAAAATATATATATTCCCATTTGGGGCTTTTATTATCTTTCTTTGGACCTGAGGCAATGGAACTTCACTATTTACTAAATATAACCTTAACAGAGAGTAAATTTCATATATTTATTTATTTATTTTATATATTTTTAATATACCTAAAATAGAAACAGATAAGAGTACAATAAATCATTTGAGTGTGACTGTAGTAGAAATTACCATTCAGACTGCAGGGGGATATTCTGGCTATCTCGATCACAGTATTACTAAACAATCCATATCAGATTATCCCGCATATAAAAGCAAGTATGCTAATGTGTAGGGAATTCTATGGGATGTGTGCATTATTTAAATGATGTAAAACTCATTACAGGAAAAGTCCCTGTTCTATGCTATGACTACCTGTATGCTGCAAAATATTTCCAATACATAAGCTCGTAAATTTGTTCCTGGATTAATTTATATTTACTGCATGTATAACTGCTAGATTGTCATAGTATACTTAGGCACTTGAATGTTTCAAGAAGTGAGCACAAACCATTTAAAAACCCCTATATTAAGCATCTCTAAGTAAACAACTAAAGAGCGAAATTTTAAGATATGAATACTACTGGAAGAGCAGCAGTATATAGTACATATCTCTGAATCAACCTCATACCAGTAAGACAAGAATCTACAGTTTGTTCAATGTCAATTTGAGATTTGACAACACAAAGCAATACCACTAAAAGGAGGAAGAAAGGTCAGAAACTGGTCTATGTCTTAAGTCAGACTTATTCTGGTTTTATCAGTGTTCTTTCTGAATAATTCTTTTTATAAAAGTTTTGGTAACTTTAGTTTGAGACTCTCCACAGGATCTATGCTCATTTTTGTTAAAAAAACAAGACCTATTGAAAAAAACAGGAGAGAGTGATAGTTCATATGTAAACTTTTCTCCTCTGTTTCTTCAACTGGATGAAACATCAAGGTGAATGAATGGTTGGGAATATGTGCTTTGTTGACCTTATCAATGACAGTATTACTACTGGGGCATGAAATATTCGCTCTGACATTTCTCTTCTCACTGTATTTAGGCTCCAAAAGTGGAGGAGAATTGTAAAAGTCTGAATCATTCAATTTGATGATACTACAGGATGTGCCATAGCTTCCAGGCTAAAATTTATTATGGTGCTGTTTGATTTTCTGAGAAATCATTTTACCTCATTGCTATGTAACAAACGTGGGACTGCTAATCAAAGCAGATCCCAGATTTGATATACTGAATGACGCATTTATCTGGACAATCCAGCAAGTTAATATCTGGTACTTGGCTTCATGTATTATATCAGCAATTAGCAAGGACTTGTCAAGTATGTCACTCCGAACAGGGTTAATATTAATAACCATATCTGTGTGAACAGTGTCATTTGTGACAATAATTACCTCATTCAGTTTGTTTCCGTTACAAGAAAGGCCAGAGACAACATAAGCCTAATGATGAATTATATTGTGAGATTGTAACGTCATCAGTATTCACAGTGGAAGTGAAGTATTCTGTAAAACTGTATTGGCAATGATATTGTAAACAGTTTATGTTGCTACTGTAATTGCCATATATAGTTTAATGGTCCCTTTCCACATGTGCATGCAATTTGCTTGAATATGCAGGTCCACATTTCAAGCAGAGAGAGCAAATCATCCCGATACATCCTTTATTCATGCAAGTGCCATCATTTTCACATTTTTGGTACATTAGGAAATGTACCACACTGTTCCTGTGAAAATCAATATAAATTTTCAGAAGGATGGTACTACTTTATCAAATGGATAGTACTACTTTGCCTCACATTTAGAACCATTTGACACTTAAAGATCATATTTTTATCAAACACCACAACAAATAGACCTACAGCCTGTTCCCTAATGATAGGATTTACTTAAAGCTTCCACAGCCATGATCCAGACTAGGTATGTGTTACGCATTTGTAATAAGGTTCACTACATTTTGCAAATGTTCAGCAAATACTGCTCTGTATAGCTACAATCAGCTTTAAACTACTACATAGAGTTATGTTGGGATAACATAATAGATGCACAATGAGTATTTGTAGTCATTTCAGAGAAATGGAAGCCTGTATTGCAATTATTTCAAACTTTTCAAAATAACCATAGGGAGTGACAAAACATGTCCGTTTACGAAAAGTTAACAGGAGATTTCATTAAGTATATTCACTTACACCTACTTACCGATACCTTAGGCCACATCTAAATTTGTCGGAGATTCATGCTTGTGAAACAGAGAGGTGTAATCTAGACATTGTCACTTGTATTGTGTAATTTCAACTGAACACTCATCTCATCGCAGTGTCCTCCAAGTTATAAATCCATTTTACTAGTATAACACTACTCACCACAGTGACCCCCAAAAGGTATGACATGTGGCTTGACCATGTGGCTTGAATAAAGCAGAAAGAGGCAGTGTATGTCACACTCTTGTGTATAAAAACAACAGGATCTTCAAGACCTTGATATGAAGTGTCCAAATAAGTTACACTTATTTTGGTAGGACACAGTACTATTATGTCTACCCATATGGTGCACATAACCATAAACAGATCAACATTTTTATCTCAGTCACACAAAATCTGTGGTACACTACTTAAATGTACAGTCTACAATGGATATATTCACCGAAGGTCCTACCAAGTCTTTAGGCTTAATTTTCGCATACAAATTTCAGCAAATTATGGGATTTCGTTGATTCAATTGATTTTGATGGTTATCTTCTATGGAAGCTCTGAACTGCCAAAGTTTTTTTATTTTACTAACTTGAATATACGAGTTAGTTAACTTGAATATTCAAGTTAATAACTGGAATATTCGAGTTAGTAACTTGAATGTACAAGTTACTAACTTGAAAATACCAGTTACCTAACTTGAATATACCAGTTAACTAACTTGTATATACGAGTTAGCTAACTTGAATATACGAGTTAGCTAACTGGAATATATGAGTTACTAACTGGAATATACGAGTTAGTAACTGGAATATACAAGTTACTAACTTGAAAATACCAGTTAACTAACTTGAATATATGAGTTAGCTAACTTGAATATACGAGTTAACTAACTGGAATATACGAGTTAGCTAATTTGAATATACGAGTTAACTAACTGGAATATACGAGTTAGCTAACTGGAATATACGAGTTAACTAACTGGAATATACGAGTTAGTAACTGGAATATACCAGTTAGTAACTGGATTATACGAGTTAGCTAACTTGAATATACCAGTTAACTAACTGGAATATACGAGTTAGCTAACTGGAATATACGAGTTAACTAACTTGAATATACCAGTTACTAACTGGAATATACGAGTTAGTAACTGGAATATACGAGTTAGCTAACTTGAATATACCAGTTAACTAACTGGAATATACGAGTTAGCTAACTTGAATATACGAGTTAACTAACTCGAATATACAAGTTAGCTAACTGGAATATATGAGTTAACTAGAGGAATGCTTTTGCTAACAAAAGTGAAGCGTCCCTTAAAGTTTGAAATGCTTTGTGGTTTTAATAAGCATGCTGTAAAGCTAAGAATGCACAAAGCTGCACCGTATGCTTTCCCAATACCTCTTAATACATTCTGAAGCTATAAAAGCAACGATAAAGGAGATATAAGGCAAAAACTCCAAAGCAACTATTTATGACCCCAGTTTGGCCTATAAGGGAGGGTCGGTGGGTAAAACTGACCGGCTATTTAGACTCTCCACATATGCTTTCCCAACACCTCTTAATACATTCTGAAGCTATAAAAGCAACAATAAAGGAGATATAAGGCAAAAACAGCTATTTTATGACCCCGGTTTGGCCCATAAGGGAGGGTCGGTGGGTAAAACTGACCGGCTATTTAGACTCTCCACATATGCTTTCCCAACACCTCTTAATACATTCTGAAGCTATAAAAGCAACAATAAAGGAGATATAAGGCAAAAACAGCTATTTTATGACCCCGGTTTGACCCATAAGGGGGGGCCATGGGGTAAAACTGACCGGCTATTTAGACTCTTTACATATGGTTTCCTATTACCTCACAGTACATTTTATAGCTCTAAATGCAATACTTAAGAAGATAATAGGGGGGTTGGCCTAAATTTAAGGCTTTCAGATTGGAAGGTGTCAGAAAATTACTCATAAATGAGACATTTTTCAAGGGATTGCTCCCAAAATCTAATCAGCTCGCATTTTTGATAGTATGAACAGGTGTGTCAAATTATACGGCTGTGTAGCAAGTAGTTTTTCCTGAACTGCGATGACGGGGGGGGGGGGTGTACTTCAAAAAATAGTTTTTGATCATGTGACCTTCATAAAGGTCAAAGGTCAAATTTAAGCATGCAGAAAAATTTTCCCACGCCTAAGGTATATAACTGCCAAATATGGTTTGAAACCTTCTAATAATAAGGGAGATATTCAAGGGAGACCATAATGCGGCGGCGAGGAAACTGAAGCGTAAACAAATAAGCGCCCTTTCAGGGACGCTTAATAACTGGAATATATGAGTTAGTAACTTGAATATTCAAGTTAGTTAACTGGAATATACCAGTTAGCTAACTGGAATATACAAGTTGCTAACTGGAATATACAAGTTAATAACTGGAATATATGAGTTAGTAACTGGAATATTCCAGTTAGTTAACTGGAATATACCAGTTAGCTAACTGGAATATACGAATTACCTAACTTGAATATACGAGTTAGCTAACTTGAATATACAAGTTATTAACTTGAATATACGAGTTAGTAACTGGAATATACCAGTTAGGTAACTGGAAAATACCAATTAGCTAACTTGAATATACAAGTTAGCTAACTCATATATTCCAGTTATTAACTTGTATACTCCAGTTAACTAACTGGTATATTCCAGTTAACTAACTGGTATATTGAACTTAGCTAACTGGTATATTCAACTTAGCTAACACATATATTCAAGTTAGCTAACTGGTTTATTCCAGTTACTAAGTCGTATATTCCAGTTATTAACTCATATATTCGAGTTAGTTAACTCATATATTCCAGTTAGCTAACTCGTATATTCCAGTTAGTTAACTGGTATATTCAAGTTAGCTAACTCGTATATTCAAGTTAGTTAACTTGTATATTCAAGTTAGTAACTCGTATATTCCAGTTACTAACTGGTATATTCCAGTTAGTAACTGGTATATTCCAGTTAGTTAACTCGTATATTCCAGTTAAAGCGCTGTCAGATTTAAAAGGGAAAATCAAGACCTTTCCCTTTTAGACCTTAAATTTCGCAATATGCAGGGTTTTGGTGCAAATATGGAAATTTCTTTCATGAAATATGGCACTTTCATGCAAAAATTTGCACCATTTGAGACATTTGTCAAAATCACGTAAGTGAAAAAACTCAAAAAGCCATCAGAAAAACAGCAAATATCCACCTGGAAAAAGGGTGCACCCTAATCATGAAAATGGCAAATTTCATCTATTTGTAAATAGGGTGTGCCCTATTCACGAAAACTGCAATTTTCATCTTTTTGTAAATAGGGTGCACCCTAAACACGGAAACTGCAAATTTCATCTTTTTGTAAATAGGGTGTGCCCTAAACACGGAAACTGCAAATTTCATCGTTTTGTAAATAGGATGTGCCCTAAACACGGAAACTGCAAATTTAATCTTTTTGTAAATAGGGTGTGCCCTAAACACAGAAACTGCAAATTTCCTCATTTTGTAAATAGGGTGCACCCTAAACACGGAAACTGCAAATTTCATGTTTTTGCAAATAGGGTGTGCCCTAAACACGGAAACAGCAAATTTCATCTTTTTGTAAATAGGGTGTGCCCTAAACACGGAAACTGCAAATTTCATCGTTTTATAAATAGGATGTGCCCTAAACACGGAAACTGCAAATTTAATCTTTTTGTAAATAGGGTGTGCCCTAAACACAGAAACTGCAAATTTCCTCTTTTTGTAAATAGGGTGCACCCTAAACACGGAAACTGCAAATTTCATGTTTTTGCAAATAGGTTGTGCCCTAAACACGGAAACTGCAAATTTAATCTTTTTGTAAATAGGGTGCACCCTAAACACGGAAACTGCAAATTTAATCTTTTTGTAAATAGGGTGCACCCTAAACACAGAAACTGCAAATTTCATCTTTTTGCAAATAGGGTGTGCCCTAAACACAAAAATGGCAAATTTAATCTATTTGTAAATAGGGTGTGCCCTATTCATGAAAACTGCAATTTTCATCTTTTTGTAAATAGGGTGCACCCTAAACACGGAAACTGCAAATATAATCTTTTTGCAAATAGGGTGTGCCCTAAACACGGAAACTGCAAATTTCATCTTTTTGTAAATAGGGTGTGCCCTAAACACGGAAACTGCAAATTTCATCGTTTTGTAAATAGGATGTGCCCTAAACACTGAAACTGCAAATTTAATCTTTTTGTAAATAGGGTGTGCCCTAAACACAGAAACTGCAAATTTCCTCTTTTTGTACATAGGGTGCACCCTAAACACGGAAACTGCAAATTTCATGTTTTTGCAAATAGGGTGTGCCCTAAACACGGAAACTGCAAATTTAATCTTTTTGTAAATAGGGTGCACCCTAAACACGGAAACTGCAAATTTAATCTTTTTGTAAATAGGGTGCACCCTAAACACAGAAACTGCAAATTTCATCGTTTTGCAAATAGGGTGTGCCCTAAACACAAAAATGGCAAATTTAATCTTTTTGTAAATAGGTTGTGCCCTAAACAAGAAAATGGCAAATTTCATCTTTTTATAAATAGGGTGCACCCTAAACACGGAAACTGGAAATGTCATCTTTTTGTAAACAGGGTGTGCCCTAAACACAGAAACTGCAAATTTACTCTTTTTGTAAATAGGGTGCACCCTAAACACGAAAACAGCAAATTTCATCTTTTTGTAAATAGGGTGTGCCCTAGACATAGAAACTGCAATTTACTCTTTTTGTAAATAGGGTGCACCCTAAACACGAAAACAGCAAATTTCATCTTTTTGTAAATAGGGTGTGCCCTAGATACAGAAACAGCAAATTTCCACTTTTTGTAAATAGGGTATGCCCTAAACACAGAAACTGCAAATTTACTCTTTTTGTAAATAGAGTGTGCCCTAAACATGAAAACTGCAAATTTCCTCTTTTTGTATATAGGGTGTGCCCTAAACACGGAAGCAGCAAATTTCATGTTTTTGTAAATACGGTGCACCCTAAACACGGAAACTGTGAATTTCCTGTTTTTCTAAATAGGGTGTGCTCTAAACGCAGAAACTGCAAATTTCCTGTTTTTAGGCGGGTTGCGTGTAACCAACCCGCCTATTAGATGGATGTGTCCAACGTCCGTCTGTCCATCCACAATTTTTGTTTCCGGACTCTAACTCGAAAACGGTTTGTCCAATCGTATTCAAACTTAACAGGGACATAGATCACCATCATAGCTAGGTTCCTTTCGAAATTGGTGTAATTCTGTCAGTTCGTTTCTCTGTCCGTCCACATTTTCGTTTCTGGACTCTAAATCCAAAACGGTTTGTCGAATCGAATTCAAACTTGACAGGGACATAGATCACCATCATAGCTAGGTTCCTTTCGAAATTAGTGTAATTTCATCTGTTTGTCCGTTTTTTGTCTGTTAGTCAAAATTTCCATTTCCGGACTCTAACTCGAAAACGGCTTGTCCAATCGAATTCAAACTCAACAGGGAGATACATCACCACCATAGCTAGGTTACTTTCGAAATTGGTGTAATTCTGTCTGTTTGTTTGTCTGTTTTTTGTCCATTTATCTGTTCATCAACATTTCTATTTCCGGACTCTAATTTGAAAACGCTGTGTCCAATCAAATTCAAACTTGACAGGCAGATAGATCACCATCATAGTTAGGTTCTTTTCCAAAATTGGTGTTATTTTGTCCGTTCGTTTGTTCATCAACATTTCCGTTTCCGGACTCTAACTCGAAAATGGTTTGTCTTTACAGACATTTTCTTTCTCTTAGATGTTGTTTTCTCTACTTAAACATTATTTGGAGGTTTATGAAACTGACACTGCTCTGAAAGTATCCAGATCTTTGCACTGTTTCATTACTCCTGTATCTCATGGTGTTGAAAACTATTTCCCCAGGCTATGGGGTACAGGCATCTCTGATACTATTTTTTATTTACAAAGAAAAGGCTTTTAAGAATTACACTCAGCATTATAATATAAGCTTTAAAAATCAATTCTTAGCCATAAATATTAAGAATATGTAGGAAAAGTTAACTTTTTGATAAACTCCACTCAACAAGGAAAAATATACACGCTGATGAAAATAAGGGCTCATGGAAAAACATAATAAAGGATATTGTATATCAAAAGTCAGCTATCCTCTGGTTTATGTTGTATCTTTTCACGCTTTTATGTAATTAGTGTAAATACACATACAACACATTGTACAATCTCAGTCACTTTTTTATGTTTAGTTTGTACCAAAAAGCTAAAGGTTTAACATCTTAATATTGGAAATTGATCTTAACAGCAATACATATATGTTACAGTAAATAGGTAAAACCAGTAAATTTGCATATTTACTAAGATTTTGAGTAAAGGGGTGCATTTGCTTAATTGATTAGCAAATATGCATATTTTTTTTTTAAAAAATCTATATTTTCTTAGTTAAATCTAAAATGCTTTTACTTATTTTATATTTTGATACGTTTTATTTGCAAGATTTAATAAAGCAAACATAGCTGGTCATTTTAGTATTTTACTTCATAAAATAAACCAAATTTGTTTCAAATGAAATGTAAACTATCCTAATATTTACTACAAATGATTACATAAAACCCTGTAACTGATCACAAAAAATGGTATAACTAAATCTTATTTTCATAAATCTTGGTTTGTTGTTTGAAGGCTTTATGTCCTCAACTTGATCTGATGTTTCATATAAAGTCACAATTACCTGATGACCACTGACTTTTAAGCACCAATCCATTACAGTAGTCTAATTTTTCACAGAGCTTCCACAATAAAAATGTATTTAAATTATTTCCAAAAAATGTGAGCAAAACACACAAAACACCTTGAACACTCAACTGTATCAAAACATATGACTTATAATCCACCACACTTCAATACTCCTTGTATAATGTAAACCCATTATCTGACTTTCAGTCTTATCTTAATTGAGGTCACAGTGGGGGAAGAGTCTGACCTATCTTGCCACTAAGAAAAATAAACATATGTTGCTTGTGTAATTTGAGTGGGTGTCCCTTAATTTATCTAGGCTCTCTCTTGTAGGTATGTACAACATACCAGTGGGGTTTATCAGTCCAGCATATATCTCTGACATTATAATGACCCCTTTACCCCACTGCACACACTTCATTTACACAGTCTTGGAAAAAAGTCTTTGAGAATGGTGGTAGTTGAGTAAACATACAGCCACAAAATGAACACACCCAAGTGAAATTTCTGTAAAGCCTGAATCCTGATTTTTTTTTTTTTTTTTTTTTTACTTAAAATAAGTGACTCCAATCCAATTTGAGACTTATCTGGAAGTCTTTTTAAAATAAGAAAATATTTTTGTCACCAAAAGTAGGTATAATCAAATGAAAAGTCAAAGTACAAATCTCAAGCAATCTTGTGAGGATAAAGTACTAGACTATATCATGCAATAAAAGTAACTTAACAAAATAACATTTAGTAGTTATATATGTAAGCACTAACCTGGCAACCTTCCCAAAGGTGCCTTGGCCCTGCATGCATTTATAGATCCAATGAACTAATTTCAAACACACTTGTGATGATAAGTACAAGAGTATGACAAGCATACTCAGAAAGTTAACAAAATAACATATGTAGTTATATTTTGTTATTAAGTCAACTGGAAACTGTCCAGAATATGCATTGAAAAACTTCCCACACATTTGGAATTTTATAGCACTAAATACCAATGTGTTCCCCAACCATTGATAAGCACAATAGTAAATAAAAGGAGATTGTGCTCCTCTATATGGAGAAGACCACCTATTAACACATTCCTTGGGTCTTTCCACCTGATCAGATGCTTTTCCACAAAAACTCTGTACAGGGGAATTGCATGTCCCATGATGGGGTATTTCCAATGAGTTTTCAGGTACCTCTAAAAAGTGTGATCTGGCCATTGGAATTGTACATATACATATAATTACTGTAATGTATAATACCATACACAAACTATGAAGGAACCACATGGCGATACTATAGTTCCAAAGAACAGTCTGACCTTCATTTGACTTCCAAGTCACAAGTTAAAGTATAAAACTGTGACTCCACAGTTTTATACACTCAAAGTTTTATTGAAAATATAGGACAAAAACGCAACATAAATTAAAACAGGATCATGGCGGAGATCAATATGGCAAAGCTCTTTTTTAACATGAAATACATAACAGCTGGTACTTTTGATGTTGTGAAATGATATTCAACACAGAAATCAGTGACAGATACAGGCTTCAAAAACAGTGTTCGCAACCTCTTTATTTATTACATAATTTAATTACTTTGTTTTGAGATTTGATTCTGAACAACCAATAAAATGCAACCATTATGTGATATTTGGTTAACTTCTGATTCTGATAGCTAGAATTACAACAGAAATGAAATTAATTTGATTGAAGAGTAACCTAAATAAGTTACAATAAAAACTGGTCCTGGCTTGCTATCAATATAAATAAATGGCTAGTTGTATAACATTGTAATCCTGAGTAAATTACACATGTACATGGCAAAGTAATTCATCTAATATAATCTAAAAATAGATGTTCTATTGCCAGCCTTGTGCCAGGCTAGATCTTTGCTGATCCATGTTGATCTATCACTATAAAATCTTGCTTTTGAAGTAAAGAGATACTTTGTTTACTAAAAAAACAAGGATGATGACCACAGTACAGTCTAATCTGCCACTGCTTCTCCACCCTACCAGGCCCAGCATTGCCCCCCTCCCCTCCTCAATGTTTTATATAATTTATAGTTGTCAATAGAGTAACCTTGGTATCTTGTGGTTTCTATCATCTTGATAAACTAGTGCCTGTGTACACTTTTTCAGAGAAGTAAAAGTTTAGACTAAATACTCATTTTTCACTTGCACATGTTACATATATTTTGCACATAACATAACATAAAACTAAAAAAAAAACTTTTCATCTAAATAAATTAAGAGCAGCAAATGACTTCTGAGTATTAATACATAGAATATTTATTGCACAAAAATTCTTGGATTACCTAGAATAACAAATTTTAGGATTATTTGAGGAAAGTATTCATTATTTTATCATTCTGCAAACCAGATAGCACTCACAGAGCACAGGCCTCCTCTTGGGAGCTTTCCATTAATTCAGGATTTATTGTTTCTTTGTATTCTTATTCACAATTCCTCCAAAAGTAATGAGCACATCTGTATAGCATTTTATATGGTTTGGGCTGTATATTCTAGAAAAGATGAGATCAGATCATATTCTTGATGCAAAAAGCCCTGAAATTTCAGAAATGTTTCCTTATACGTCTGCACTCTATGAATACTTTTTAAAAATTTTATCCTGTGCATTGACATTACAGCACATAAAGATCTAAATTCATATAACTTTATCTAATTACCACAACCAGATTCATCTGGTTAAATTTTTAATCTTTTACTCAAATCCTACTGCTGTTAAATTTACATTTAAATAAAAAATATCCAAAATATATCCAAATTCAAGTCAAATGCAAATTTCAGTATTTTTGCAGTGCCAAGCTACACTGTCTGATCAGTCACTTTCCATTGGCGGAAATGCTGAGGTTGCTGCGGAATCTGAAAGTGAGGCTGAGTTGGTTGGGGAACCGGCTTCACCAGCTAGTATTCACGACCAGAGTGATTTGCTGGAAACAACCACTGATCAGGACCTCTCTGAAGATGCCAATTACAGGGCAATATCAGAGGGGTCAGAAGTTTCATGGGCTGGCATCATATACCCGACTACGACAACTCAGCTGCTTCTATGGATGATAACCCTTTCGCCGGGTCCAGAGTGAAGACAACCGGTAAAGTGTCTGTTAGATTACCGGTAGATGAATGGTTGTGTAGAAAGATGGAGAAATTAAACCTGACTGTTGCTGAGGGTTATCCTTCTAGCCTTAAATTTTTAATCTTTTACTCAAATCCTACTGCTGTTAAATTTACATTTAAATAAAAAATATCCAAAATATATCCAAATTCAAGTCAAATGCAAATTTCAGTATTTTTGCAGTGCCAAGCTACACTGTCTGATCAGTCACTTTCCATTGGCGGAAATGCTGAGGTTGCTGCGGAATCTGAAAGTGAGGCTGAGTTGGTTGGGGAACCGGCTTCACCAGCTAGTATTCACGACCAGAGTGATTTGCTGGAAACAACCACTGATCAGGACCTCTCTGAAGATGCCAATTACAGGGCAATATCAGAGGGGTCAGAAGTTTCATGGGCTGGCATCATATACCCGACTACGACAACTCAGCTGCTTCTATGGATGATAACCCTTTCGCCGGGTCCAGAGTGAAGACAACCGGTAAAGTGTCTGTTAGATTACCGGTAGATGAATGGTTGTGTAGAAAGATGGAGAAATTAAACCTGACTGTTGCTGAGGGTTATCCTTCTAGCAACAGTGAGAACAGTGGCTTACTACGTGACCAGTTTCTGAAAACGCCCCATACTTCAAAGTGGTATGAGATGCATGCAGTTAAGAAGGACTCTGCTTCCAATGCTGTAGTTGACTGGTCTCCGGAACCGGCAAAGCTCAACAGTGCGTTCTCTAGAGTGGCCAGGCAAAGCTTACCTTCTGCTCCAGCCTCACGTCCTTTTAGCCAGGACACACTGAGAAGGTGGGAGAAGGCATTCAGAGAGCAGTCCATTATGTGTAATCAGGCTGCTGGTCTATCAAGGTGCCTTACAAAGGTACAGGACTCCATGGTTACACAGTTGAAGTCACTCTGGGTAGATTCAACTAAGGGCAACACATCAGAGGGAACTCAGCAAGCAGTAGAAGAGCTTGAGTATTTGGTGACTTTCAAAAGGTCCATTTCACAAGCTATGCAGCGTACAATGTAGGATCTCGCAGGATCTCTCAGAGGGAGTTTTCATCAGCATGGCCAACCTCACTCTGGCGTGTAGGGACAGTTACCTAGAGTTTATACATGGTGGAGTGAAGCCTGACACCCTTACTGCCTTGCGTACATCTTAGTTATTCAGCAATTGTCCATTGGATAGGATGTATTAACACAATAAAATTGCAAATTTAATAAGTAAATTAAATTTTTATAAGTTAATACCCTATCCAATGGGCAGGCAAGGCCCACCCATCCAGCCCCGCTATCAGCTTACTAGGGGTCTTCATAGGATTAGACACAAAAAAGATGCTATGACGTCAATATGACCAGACAGGAAATGAGTTACCTTGCGCCACCTGGCGAATGCACACTCTGTGACTGGTCCTGCCGGTAGTTTTACAGGACGTCTTTTTCTGACGTTTGGCGGGACCGGTCGCGCCGACCGGTAAAGCAATTGTCCATTGGATAGGGTATTAACTTAATTTAATTAACTTAATTTACTTATTAAATTTGCAAATTACTCACTTAGCTATTCAGATAGACTCCCAAGTTACTCATCACGTAGCTATGGAAAAAGTAGGGGCACAACATATTTTAAGAAAATGCTCTGAGTGCAATACTTTTCAAGTTATAAGTGATTTACTGCATAAGTTCATAAATTTTTTAATGCATTCAAACTTATTTTAACAAGAGGAGAGTGCCCGTGAACGGGCACTGTGTCAGCGGAGTGTTTTTGATTTGTGAAGGTGATAATGAGAGGAAAGCATAATTATCATGGAAAGTGCTGTACAGAAGTACAGTAAATGGTAATTGAACAACATGTTCAAAAGAAATTCTGAAGCTGATAGAAGAAAAGGACAAAAATGTTGTGCCCTGCAAATGGTATTATGAAGGAAAGTAACAAGGTAACTGTTTAAGTGTAAAAAGTAGGTTAAACATATTTAAAGAAATACTGCAAATGCAATATCCTTGTTCAACCTTGAAGAAGGGGTCCAAGGTCAAATCCAACCACACAAAAACATTCCCAACCCATGATTTCCTATAGGTTGGTTTACCTTCCCAAACCTCTAGAACCAATAATAAGCGAGTTATAAGCACTTTTAAGTTTGGCTGTCCTCATTTGACCTTGAAGGAGGGGCCCAAAGGTCAAATCTGACCACACCAAAAGATTCCCAGCCCATGATTTCCTATAGGATGGTTTACCTTCCCAAACCTCTAGAACCAATAATAAGCGAGTTATAAGCACTTTTAAGTTTGGCTGTCCTCATTTGACCTTGAAGGAGGGGCCCAAAGGTCAAATCTGACCACACCAAAAGATTCCCAGCTCATGATTTCCTATAGGATGGTTTACCTTCCCAAACCTCTAGAACCAATAATAAGTGAGTTATAAGCACTTTTAAGTTTGGCTGTCCTCATTTGACCTTGAAGGAGGGGCCCAAAGGTCAAATCTGACCACACCAAAAGAGTCCCAGCCCATGATTTCCTATAGGATGGTTTACCTTCCCAAACCTCTAGAACCAATAATAAGCGAGTTATAAGCACTTTGAAGTTTGGCTGTCCTCATTTGACCTTGAAGGAGGAGTCCAAAGGTCAAATCTGACCACACCAAAAGATACCCAGCCCATGATTTCCTATATGTTGGTTTACCATCCCAAACTTCTAGGACCAATAATAAGTATGTTATAGGCACTTTTAAGTTTGGCTATCCTTGTTTGACCTTGAAGGAGGGGTCCAAGGTCAAATCCGACCACACCAAAAGATTCCCAGCCCATAATTTCCTATAGGTTGGTTTACCATCCCAAACCTCTAGGACCAATAATAAGCGAGTTATAAGAAATTTTAAGTTTGGCTATCCTCAACTGACCTTGAAGGAGGGTTCCAAGGTCAAATCTGACCACACCAAAAGAATCCCAGCCCATGATTTTCTATATGTTGGTTTACCATCCCAAACCTCTAAGACCAATAATACACCAGTTATAAGCACTTTAAGTTTGGCTATCATTTGACCTTGAAGGAGGGGTCCAAGGTCAAATTGGACCACATCAGATTCCCAGCCCATGATTTCCTATATGTCTGTTTACCATCCCAAACCTCTAGGACCAATAATAAGGGAGATATAAGCACTTTTCATGACTGACAAAGAAATGCCTGTGGCGGCCATCTTGTTTTTCAAAATGAGGCCAAAAATATTCCCAGGCAACATTTTATGGTTATTAATATATCCTGCAACAAGGCTAGCTATAATATTTTTTTCGTTAGAGCAGTAATGGTGAAATCACTGTTATAGCTGACCAAAAATTACGTGAATAACATATTTAAACAAAATACTCTAAATGCAATAGTTTTCAAGTTACAACTGATTTACTCAATAGTGATAACCTCAAAGTAGCTATTACTCAGCTGTGCAATGAGCTACATGTCTGAATTTTTACTATGTTATAGCTGACCCAAAATTAGGTGAACAACATATTTAAGCAAAATACTGTAAATGCAATAGTTTTCAAGTTACAACTGATTTACTCAACAGTGAGAACTTCAAAGTAGCTATTACTCAGCTATGCAATGAGCCACAGGTCTGGAACTTCACTATGTTATAGCTGACCCCAAAATAGGTGAATAACATATTTTAACAAAATACTCTAAATGCAATAGTTTTCAAGTTATAAGTGATTTACTCAACAGTAATAGCCTAAAAGTAGCTATTACTCAGCTATGCCATGAGCTACAGGTCTGAAATTTCACTATGTTATAGCTGACCCCAAAAGTAGGTGAACAACATATTTTAACAAAATACTCCAAATGCAATAGTTTTCAAGTTACAAGTGATTTTACTCATGATGGAAGTTACTGAAAAGCGCAAAATTAGCTATTACTCACTTAGCTATTGAGACAGACACCCAAGTTACTCACCATGTTGTAGCTATGAAAAAAGTAGCTGAATAACATATTTTAACAAAATGCTCTAAATTCAACACTTTTCAAGTTGTAAGTGATTTAGTGCATTATTAAAAAAAATTATTAAAAAAAAGACAAATCCAGGTCTCATACTCACACAAGAGAATCTACCTCTGGCCTAGTACATATATGCAAGATATGAGAGAAATCCCTGCAATAGTCACTGAGAAAATTGTGATAAAGTGTTGAAATTTTCACACTTTTGGTGGGGGTACCTCCCTTGTAATGTCTCTAGCAAACAGATGAACAGACAGATTTGCATGCCTTGAACAATTTTTCATCCTCGATAGATAAGGTATAGATAGGTAAAACAGCATGTCTCTAGGCCTTGTAGTTTTGGAGAAGTTATTCACACGAACGCTGACATAAAAAATCACAAAAAATTAATTTAAGAATATCCAGGCCTGATACTCACAAAAGGGAATCTACTTGTGTAGTAGTACATGTGGGAGTACCTCTTATCTAGCGGCTCTGGAGAACAGAGGAACACACAAATCTGCATGCCTTGAAGAATTTATCATCCTTGCTAGATAAGGTATCTTTTAAAAGTAACAGCATGTCTCTGGATTATTATTATTTTGTATCCAGACAGTGATCCAGATCAGTCAAAATTTAATACATTAGGATCTAAGTCAGACTGTGACCCAAGCAGTAGTATTTATGTAACGCTTCTGACAAACAGATAGATAAAATGGTCATGACAACAATACCTCTTTGGTGGAGATAACAAATGTGTGTACCAATAAAATACAACTCTTTCATTAAATTATAGTGAAGGAAAAATATAGAAACAGTATACACATGCTTCTTTTTACAAGCATATATTCAACAGGTAAATGTGGTTTGGGTTTGATAAGTATACTTGCTTTCATCCAGTACTGGCAACACATTTTAAATGAGACAGTAGTCACTTACAACCTAAGACACATGCAGATGATGGGCTATTAATTACATGGTCTTCAGATAACATAAACACTTGCAGTAGGGAGCAGATAAGCCCTCCCTCAGATTTGAGGGGTTGGGATGGTATAATTCCTAGGACTGTGGTTTGTGTTTGTGTCCTCTCCCAGAGATACATGCTTTTAAACTTAAATCTCATCCCAGCCTTTCAGATAATTAAGATGAGGCTGAGAAAACCAAATTAGTGGTGTGTTTGAAAGGCAAGAATTTTAGGGGTTGCTTTTGAATGGGACTGAATACATTTTTCAAATATGTTCTATTTCAAGATATACAAACTTTAATATACAAAGAGTAATACAAAATTTAATACTCCAACAAGAGTAAGCACTAAAAGTACATATTAAGTAAAACAACTGAAGGAAAGTGCATGACTTATAACTCATGAAGACATTTTTTTTCTCACTTAGTTTACCCTTTTCTCATGACATTAGAAAATATGTCCAAATTGTATGTAAAATTGTAAACTTTACAAAACTCTTTAAAATTTGAGACTTCCAGAAAAGTCTCAAATTGGATTGGAGTCACTTATTCTAAGTAAAAAAATCAGGATTCAGGCTTTACAGAAATTTCACTTTGGTGTGTGTTCATTTTGTGCCTGTATGTTTACTCAACTACCACCATTCTCAAAGATTTTTTCCAAGACTGTGTAAATCAAGTGTGTGCATTGGGGTAAAGGGGTCATTATAATGTCAGAGATACATGCTGGACTGATAAACCCCACTGGTATGTTGTACATACCTACAAGAGAGAGCCTAGATAAATTAAGGGACACCCACTCAAATTACACAAGCAACATATATTTATTTTTCTCAGTGGCAAGATGGGACAGTCTCTTCCCCCACTGTGACCTCAATTAAGATAAGACTGAAAGTCAGATAATGGGTTTACATTATACAAGAAGGAGTAGTGAAGTGTGGTGGATTAGAAGTCATATGTTTTGATACAGTTGAGTGTTCAAGGTGTTTTGTGTGTTTTGCTCACATTTTTTGGAAATAATTTAAATACATTTTTATTGTGGAAGCTCTGTGAAAAATTAGACTATTATAATGGATTGGTGCTTAAAAGTCAGTGGCCATCAGGTAATTGTGACTTCAAATAAAATATCAGATCAAGTTGAGGACATAAAGCCTTCAAACAACAAACCAAGATTTATGAAAGTAAGAATTAGTTATACCAATTTTTGGTGATCAGTTACAGGGTTTTATGTAATCATTTGTAGTAAATATTAAGATAGTTTCATTTGAAACAAATTTGGTGTGTTTTATGAAATAAAATACTAAAATGACCAGCTATGTTTGCTTTATTAAATCTTGCAAATAAAACGTATCAAAATATAAAATAAGTAAAAGCATTTTAGATTTAACTAAGAAAATACTAATTTTTTTTAAAAAAAAATATGCATATTTGCTAATCAATTCAGCAAATGCACCCCTTTACTCAAAATCTTAGTAAATATGCAAATTTACTGGTTTTACCTATTTACTGTAACATATATGTATTGCTGTTAAGATCAATTTCCAATATTAAGATGTTAAACCTTTAGCTTTTTGGTACAAACTAAACATAAAAAAGTGACTGACTGAGATTGTACAATGTGTTGTATGTGTATTTACACTAATTACATAAAAACGTGAAAAGATACAGCATAAACCAGAGGATAGCTGACTTTTGATATACAATATCCTTTATTATGTTTTTCCATGAGCCCTTATTTTCATCAGCATGTATATTTTTCCTTGTTGAGTGGAGTTTATCAAAAAGTTAACTTTTCCTATATATTCTTAATATTTATGGCCAAGAATTGATTTTTAAAGCTTATATTATAATGCTGAGTGTAATTCTTAAAAGCTTTTTCTTTGTAAAGAAAAAATAGTGTCAGAGATGCCTGTACCCCATAGCTTGGGGAAATAGTTTTCAACGCTATGAGATACAGGAGTAATAAAACAGTACAAAGATCTGGATACTTTCAGAGCAGTGTCAGTTTCATAAACCTCCAAATAATGTTTAAGTAGAGAAAACAACATCTAAGAGAAAGAAAATGTCTGTAAAGACAAACCATTTTCGAGTTAGAGTCCGGAAACGGAAATGTTGACGAACAAACAAACGGACAAAATAACACCAATTTCGGAAAAGAACCTAGCTATGATGGTGATCTATCTGCCTGTCAAGTTTGAATTTGATTGGACACAGCGTTTTCAAATTAGAGTCCGGAAATAGAAATGTTGATGAACAGATAAATGGACAAAAAACAGACAAACGAACAGACAGAATTACACCAATTTCAAAAGTAACCTAGCTATGGTGGTGATGTATCTCCCTGTCGAGTTTGAATTCGATTGGACAAGCCGTTTTCGAGTTAGAGTCCGGAAATGGAAATTTTGACTAACAGACAAAAAACGGACAAACAAACAGATGAAATTACACTAATTTCGAAAGGAACCTAGCTATGATGGTGATCTATGTCCCTGTCAAGTTTGAATTCGATTCGACAAACCGTTTTGGAGTTACAGTCCAGAAACGAAAATGTGGACGGACAGAGAAACGAACAGACAGAATTACACCAATTTCGAAAGGAACCTAGCTATGATGGTGATCTATGTCCCTGTTAAGTTTGAATACGATTGGACAAACCGTTTTCTAGTTAGAGTCTGGAAACAAAAATTGTGGATGGACAGACGGACGTTGGACACATTCATCTGGTTACACGCAACCCGCCTAAAAACAGGAAATTTGCAGTTTCTGCGTTTAGGGCACACCCTATTTAAAAAAACAGGATATTCACAGTTTCCGTGTTTAGGGTGCACCCTATTTACAAAAACATGAAATTTACAGCTTCCGTGTTTAGGGCACACCCTATATACAAAAAGAGGAAATTTGCAGTTTACATGTTTAGGGCACACTCTATTTACAAAAAGAGTAAATTTGCAGTTTCTGTGTTTAGGGCATACCCTATTTACAAAAAGTGGAAATTTGCTGTTTCTGTGTCTAGGGCACACCCTATTTACAAAAAGATGAAATTTGCTGCTTTCGTGTTTAGGGTGCACCCTATTTACAAAAGAGTAAATTTGCAGTTTCTGTGTCTAGGGCACACCCTATTTACAAAAAGATGAAATTTGCAGTTTCCGTGTTTAGGGTGCACCCTATTTACAAATAGATGAAATTTGCCATTTTCGTGATTAGGGTGCACCCTTTTTCCAGGTGGATATTTGCTGTTTTCTGATGGCTTTTTGAGTTTTTTCACTTACGTGATTTTATCAAATGTCTCAAATGGTGCAAATTTTTGCATGAAACTGCCATATTTCATGAAAGAAATTTCCATATTTGCACCAAAACCCTGCATATTGCGAAATTTAAGGTCTAAAAGGGAAAGGTCTGGATTTTCCCTTTTAAATCTGACAGCACTTGTTAGCTAACTTGTATATTCCAGTTAGTTAACTCGTATATTCAAGTTAGCTAACTCGTGTATTCAAGTTAGTTAATTGGTATTTTCAAGTTAGTAACTTGTATATTCCAGTTACTAACTCGTATATTCCAGTTAGTAACTCATATATTCCAGTTAGCTAACTCGTATATTCAAGTTAGCTAGCTCGTATATACAAGTTAGTTAACTGGTATATTCAAGTTAGGTAACTGGTATTTTCAAGTTAGTAACTTGTACATTCAAGTTACTAACTCGAATATTCCAGTTATTTACTTGAATATTCAAGTTAACTAACTCGTATATTCAAGTTAGTAAAATAAAAAAACTTTGGCAGTTCAGAGCTTCCGTAATCTTCTTCTATAGCAAATACTTTTTTTTCTTTGACCGTGTCACACTACTGGTGGTACGTCCCATGGTAAGAGGTTTCACTCGGTGGCAGAACTACCTCCAAGGACACCTCATCTTGGAAGTTTGTGTATTCATTCACATTACAAGCTTTACATCCTGTGGTAGTACACATTGATCAAAACGCCCCAGTCCTTTAACTACTGTCTAAGGTTTATATGCGAGCTTGTGATACAGTGGCGAGATGTCCAATACATCCACTCACCTTAAGTTGCTATTTTACTCCGAAACATGCCACATCTGAGATAGGGGTTTGGTTCCCGGCCCGACCTCAAGTGGGGAAGCTGGTAGTGGCTTATTGTTGGTCAGCAGTTTACAGTACAGAACCCAAAACCAACTGTATGTACTGGTTTCCTCTGTCCTCCAAACTACCCATCGTGATATGACCTGTACAGTGTTGAAAGCAACATAAAACCCCAAATAAGTAAATAAATACATCAAAGCAAGAGCCCCTACAGCACATCCATTGTTAATGAACAAAGAAGTTCATCTCCACATGCTCACGATGAGATGATCAGAGACTGAAATTCTAAACATTTTAAAACTTCTGTAGGATGGGCAAGGTATTGGACGTTTTGACACTGTGTCACAATTTCTCATAAAAACCTAAGATTTGTTTCTGTAGTTCTCTAGTTTTTCTAGAGTAAGTGTATAATCATAGAATGAATATGGAAGTTTGCCTCATGAATCACATATGATCAGCGAATGTCACTGCTTACAAATTATTATTAACTTTATTAACTTTTTGTGCTCTTTCCACATGATTTTTTGTTTTTTTGTGTTCTCTCAAAATGTCTGAATATTTGTTTTTGTGTTCTGTCAACAAGATCTGAATATTTTTTGTGGATTTTTGCAAATTATTTTTCAAATTTATAGCTTAAACTCTTGAATCTGCCAATTATCTTTGAGTGCCACTTAAGTCAAGAGCACAAAAAGCTAAACTGTATATAAAATACATGTTTCTTGAGTGAAATAAGACCCTCATCACTTTTATGTGTATTTATTTCTGAATAAAATTCTACAAAAATAATAAAAAAGTTATCTTTCCAGAAGGTGAATACTGTAAATATCCGTAACACGCAGTAGCTCAGTTGCTTCAGTAACAGGAATTTGGATTAATTGTAAACTTGTTTGCAAGTATTTTATTGATATATTATTATAATATATGTGGTCTTTTAAAAATATTTGTAGAAAATCGGCCTGAATGGCAAAGTGCCAATTCAAAAAAAAGTGGGCCTTATAATGTAATTCCCAGGATAGAATTCTGTGGGAACATTTTTCAGAGCTGATTTTAGTACAATCCTAAAGTAAAGCATAGTATCACTTTGAACTGTTACATTTGTATCCCAGGTGTCAATCACTTCAAACAAAAATAGTCTGTTCCATGTGTTAACATTGGAATTCTATGGATAAAGCTTTAGGAAATAGATCATGAATAGCAGAGCTACAGACAAGGTAAGTGTCTTTTAGGTATTCACAACTGTTTCAAACATGCAAAATATTCGCAAGTATTCATTAATTAATAGCTTTCAACCAGCTTTAAACTTGTTTCACTAACACAAACCCAAGTGAATGAGGTACAAAGCCATGGTAAATTAACCTATTATTACAATATCTGCAGCAAATGTTTTTGTGCAGTTGTTTTCTCAGAATAATTCAAGTGTAAGAAAAAATCTGAGGAGAAGAATATTCTTAAGATTCCTGGGAATACGGTGTCTCAAGCAAATTATGGGTAAATGTGTTAATCGATCCAGTAATAATCTCCTCTGGAAATTGATAATAGTTGTTAATAGTATACTATTGTTAAACTTGCTGACCCTATTACAATTAACATCAATTTAATTTTCTTGTGTGACAATCATATTGGTATCTGCCAATTTTCTACATTTAAGCTTTTCACAGCTATACATCGTACCACTGGATGACCTCGTAACTGTGTGTGGTTAAAAATAATTATTACTTTCTACCCAGTTGAAGGGGCTCATGACAGTTTCACTATCTTTAATGGATTGGTGGTGACACTGGTGCAGATGTTATGTTAATGCATTGTCAATTCTTGTGAAAGTCTGGCTAATATGCTGAGCTCGTAAGTTAGTACCAAGGTTGCATTTTGTTAAGCTTATGATTTTTGCAGAAATGTTCAAATAACAGTGATCATACTACTAAAAGTGCTTACTTTACTTGAACAACTCATTTTACAAAGCTAATGATTAAACAATCATGAAATGATTTTGTCTACTGATGTTTACAGTTTATTGCTTGATCAACTGCATTACAGAAGCTTTACAGTATTCAGATAAATTTTAACGTTCGTTTTTCAAACATACTACATATCTTTCATGAAAATAAATTCATGTAGAATTTTGAAATCATATAGTAAGCAATTGATACTGTCCCCATAATAATTCTATTAATTCATATTTGAAATCTTTAAATTTCAATCTTTTTAAAAAGAAGTGACTCCAATCTAATTTGAGACTATTCCGATAGTCTCAAATTTTGAATAATTTTCGCACTGTTGCATTCCCACTCTTAGAATGAACATACTTGCATTCTCTTGCTGTGTTGTAACATTGATCTGAAAAATTTTTTCAAATATTTAGTGGATCCAACATTTTTAATATCTGAGATAGTTATTTAGTCAACCTTTGATAGCTTAACTAAATAACTTTGGGTGTAGAAATATGATCATTGTTTTGAGAACACACACCAGGTTACAAACTGGAGAGACCACTGAAAAAATTTATTCAACACGGCTGGTAGAAGTTTCATCAGTGTTTTCAGAACAAGCTGGATTTGAATAAATTTTTTCATTGGTCAACCAGAGATCCTGCATCACACATCAGGTTACAAACTGGAGAGACCACTGAAAAAATTTATTCAGCATGGCTGGTAGAAGTTTAATTAGTGTTTTCAGAACGGGCTGGTTTTGAAAAAATTTTTCATTGGTCAACCAGAGATCCTGCATCACACATCATGTTACAAACTGGAGAAACCACTGAAAAAATTTATTCAGCATGGCTGGTAGAAGTTTGATCAGTGTTTTCAGAACAGGCTGGTTTTGAATAAATTTTTTCATTGGTCAACCAGAGATCCTGCATCACACTTCAGGTTACAAACTGGAGAGACCACTGAAAAAAATTTATTCAGCATGGCTGGTAGAAGTTTAATTAGTGTTTTCAGAACAGGCTAGTTTTGAATAAATTTTTTCATTGGTCAACCAGAGATCCTGCATCATACATCATGTTACAAACTGGAGAAACCACTGAAAAAAATTATTCAACACGGCTGGTAGAAGTTTGATCAGTGTTTTCAGAACCAGCTGGTTTTGAATAAATTTTTTCATTGGTCAACCAGAGATCCTGCATCACACATCAGGTTACAAACTGGAGAGACCACTGAAAAAATTTATTCAGCATGCCTGGTAGAAGTTTGATCAGTGTTTTCAGAACAAGCTGGTTTTGAATAAATTTTTTCATTGGTCATCCAGAGATCCTGCATCATACATCAGGTTACAAACTGGAGAGACCACTGAAAAAATTTATTCAGCATGGCTGGTAGAAGTTTGATCAGTGTTTTCAGAAGAAGCTGGTTTTGAATAAATTTTTTCATTGGTCATCCAGAGATCCTGCATCATACATCAGGTTACAAACTGGAGAGACCACTGAAAAAATTTATTCAGCATGGCTGGTAGAAGTTTGATCAGTGTTTTCAGAACAGGCTGGTTTTGAATAAATTTTTATCTCCCGCCTGCGGCCGAAGGCCGAGGTTGGGAGATTATAAAACGCCTTCCGTCCGTCCGTCCGTTCATCACGTTTTTGCATAAACCTTAATATCTCATTCATTTATAAAGATATCTTCACCAAATTTGCAGGGAATGTTTATGGCTATGAAAACCTGTCTCTGCAAAATTTTAGCCTCAGTTTGAAAAACAAAATGGCCGCCATAGCCAATTGTTTGAAAATCATGAACGTGCTCTTTATCTTGAAATATTCCAGCTAGCTTCATCAAATTTGCACAAAAGCTACATGGCTAGAAAAGCTAGCCTGATAGTAATTTTGGCACTAGTTCAAAAAACAAAATGGCCGCCATATCGCATTTTTAAAGTTCGTCACGTTTTTGCATAAACCTTAATATCTCATTCATTTATAAAGATATCTTTACCAAATTTGCAGGGGATGTTTATGGCTATGAAAACCTGTCTCTGCAAAATTTTAGCCTCATTTTGAAAAACAAAATGGCCGCCATAGCTAATTGTTTGAAAATCATAAAGGTGCTCTAAATCTTGAAATATTCCAGCTAGCTTCATCAAATTTGCACAAAAACTATATGGGCTATGAAAACTTGTCTCTGCAAAATTTAAGCCACATTTTGAAAAACAAAATGGTCGCCATAGCTTATTCTTTGAAAATCATAAAGGTGCTCTAAATCTTGAAATATTCCAGCCAGCTTCTTCAAATTTGCTCAAAAGCTATATGGCTAGAAAAGCTACCCTGATAGTAATTTTGGCACTAGTTCAAAAAACAAAATGGCCGCCATATCACGTTTCTCAAAGTTTCTCATGTTTTTGCATAAACCTTAATATCTCATTCATTTATAAAGAAATCTTCACCAAATTTGCAGGGGATGTTTATGGCTATGAAAACCTGTCTCTGCAAAATTTTAGCCTCATTTTGAAAAACAAAATGGCCGCCATAGCTAATTGTTTGAAAATCATAAAGGTCCTCTAAATCTTGAAATATTCCAGCTAGCATCTTCAAATTTGCACAAAAGCTATATGGCTAGAAAACTAGCCTGATAGTAATTTTGGCCTAGTTCAAAAAACAAAATGGCCGCCATATCACAAATATCCTATTAAAAAGGCCATATATCTCCCCAAATATTGCTCCAAGAGGTTTGGAATAAGAAAACAACTTGTAGGAAGACATGGACAGAAAATCTTTTCCAGGTGTTGAATTTGACCTTTGACCCCTGCTTCAAGGTTAAGTGAGGTCGTCACACTAAAACATCCTTATTTCTCCCTTATTATTGGTGCTATGGCTTCAGAATATAAACACAGATCATCAAAAGTCCTGGCCTTCAAATGTTTTGCCTGAGAAAAATTTTTGCCTTATTTTGAAAAAAAAAATGGCCGCCATAGCCAATTATTTAAAAATCATTAAGATGCTCTAAAACTTGAAATATTGCAGCTAGCTTCATTAAATATGCGCAAAATACATATGGCTAGGGAAGTTAGCCTGATAGTAATTTAGCCTAGTTTCAAAAACAAAATGGCCGTCATATCACATGTTAGATGGGATTATGCTATTAAAAGGCCTTATATCTCCCGTATCATTGCTACTAGGGGTTCCAAATGTGAAAACAACTTATACCAAGTCAAGGCCTGAGACTATTTTGAAATTGCTGACTTTTACCTTTGACCCCTTCTTCAATGTCAAGTGGGGTCATCTTACTTCAAAGGCCTTAAATCTCCTTTAGTTCTCCATTTTTACTGATTCTAAGGCGGGAGATAACCGCTGCGGCAGTGGCCTTGTTTTATTGGTAGCTCAGTGCCAAAGGTCAAATCCGACCACATCAAAAGATTCGCAGACCATGACTTCCACATTGCAAACCTCTAGGACCGATAATAAGCAAGTAATAACCAATTCTAAGTCTGGCATCCTAAATTTGACATTGAAGGAGGGTCCAAGGTCAAATCCTACCACATCAAAAGATTCACAGCCCACGATTTCCTATAGGTTGGTTACCATCCCAAACCTCTGGGATAAATTATGAGCAAGTTATAACCACTTTTAAGTTTCCCTATCCTCATTTGACCTTGAAGGAGGCAACCAAGGTCATATCCGACTACACCAAAGATTCACAGCCCATGATTTCCTATAGGTTGGTTTACCATCCAAAACCTCTAGGACCAATAATAAGTGAGTTATGACCACTTTTAAGTTTCCATTTCCTCGTTTGACCTTGAAGGCGGGGCCCAAGGTACTATCCAACCACATCAAAAGATTCGCAACCCATGATTTCCTATAGGTTGGTTTCACATTGCAAACCTCTAGGACCAATAACAAGGGAGATATAAGCACCTTCGGTGACTGAAAAGAAATACCTGTGGCAGCCATCTTGTTTTTCAAAATGAGGCCAAAAATATATCCAGTCAAGATTTTGTAATGATGAACATATCCTGCGAATTTGACATCTCTAACTATAATGTCCTTTGTTCTAGAGGGCCAAGAAAACTCCTTGCTAAAAGTCGAAAAATACCCATAGTGGCCATCTTTTTTTTCAAAATGAGGCCAAATATATATACTTTGAATATATATACTGCATATTTGAGAAGTCTACATATAATACCCTGGCCTCTACAAGGGTAATGAGAAAATCTCTACACTGCGGCAGCGGCGGCGTACTCATGCGTAATCCATAGTATCCACCGGATGCTACAATAAGCCTCCCTCGTCAAAGAGGTGCTAAATCAGTTTAATCAGGGTAAAGATATGGGCTCTCAAGATAAAAGAAAACAGCGTTTCAAATATACTTTGTACATTTTACCTAGAGCAATGGGTTTCCTGTCTTTGTCAAATAGAAATTCTACAGTACTGTTCTGCCAAATACTGAGTATGATTATAAATTAAAATGAATTTAATCCACAAATTTTCAAGCTTAAAGGCTTGAGCAAATTTACCTTCCTTATACATGTACATGTATTTCACATACAATCATTGAGATGAATTTCATATTTGAAAAATTCTATTTCCCCTCCTTAATAGCAAAAATGCAAGTACTTTTGAACCCATAAACACCTTTTTTTATGTCAAGCTAATAACAAAATGAAACTAAAATGCTTTTTTCAAAACAATTATTCTGTACTGGCAACAGTTGTTCAATATCTTTAATATATGATATTACACACGTATGATTGGAAGTATCTACTGAAATATGTCTACTGTAATAACATAATTGTATATAAATACATACCACTCAGCATTATATTCCAATAATTCCCCTATACAGTAATGTATATAATCCTAATCATGCATTCACCTTCAGTTTACTGTCTAGAAAAAAAAACCCTCTTCCCATTATACAATTATCTATGTATATTGTCCTTGTCAGTGCAGCATGCCTCCAGATGTTACAGTAATAAATGCCAAAGGAACGGGAACACAGTCCTAGGAATTATACCATCCCAACCCCCTCAAATCTGAGGGAGGGCTTATCTGCTCCCCCACTGCAAGTGTTTATGTTATCTGAAGACCATGTAATTAATAGCCCATCATCTGCATGTGTCTTGAGGTTGTAAATAACTACTCTCTCATTTACTGGAAGAAAGCAAGTATACTTATCAAACCCAAACCACATTCTGTTTCTATATTTTTCATTCACTAGAATGTAATGTAAGAGTTGTATTTTATTGGTACACATAATTATTATCTCCAAAAAGTATGTGTTGTTTTCAGGACTGTTTGTCTGTTTGTCAGCAGGATTACACAAATACTACTGCTTGGATCTTTCTTTAAAAAGTCATACGCTGGGTCACAGTCTGACTTAGACCCCACTAAATTTTGACTGATCTGGATCACTGTCTGCATGCAAAATAATAATAACAAGATGCACTCAGAGAGGGCAAAATGCTCGACTCCATGTGACCAGTCTCTCAAGTGATATAAAGTATTTTAAGGGAGACAATAAAATAAAACCAAATATGTAAATTAATCTTCATAGAAATATCAAGTAGAAAGCCAAAGTCATTAAAAATACATTGAAAGGGGACCTCTGGAAATTCATGAGTTTTTTTGTATCCAAAATAAAATTCAGATCTTTCTTTTAGTAACTTCTTCCTTTAGTCAGATCCTACCCACAATTTTTATGTCAGCTGACTTGTCAGTCAGCTGGCATTATGTTGTCATTCTGCGGCGTGGGCGTCCGCGTGAACAACTTCTTCCCTAAAACTATAAGACCTAGAGACATGCTGCTTCTTTTAAAAGATACCTTGTCTATCGAGGATGAAAAATTGTTCAAGGCATGCAAATCTGTCGGTTTGTCTGTTTGCTAGAGACATTACAAGGGAAGTACCCCCATCAAAAGTGTGAAAATTTCAACACTTTATCACAATTTTCTCAGTGACTGTTCGAGGATTTCTCTCATATCTTCCATATATGTACTAGGCCAGAAGTAGATTCTCTTGTGTGAGTATGAGACCTGGATCTGTCTTATTGTATCCCCGGACGAAAGTCGGGGATACTTAGGATTCAGTACGGTCACGCCGCCGCCACAGAGTTTTCCTTTTTGACGCGATAACTTAAAAAATATTTTAGTTAGAACTTTCAAATTTGGTGTGTATATATGGGCAATGCCACAAACGCTATTGTTTTGTGACCTTGACCTTTAATCTCAAGGTCACTGGTGGCCTCTTAAAGGTCAGATTTGACCATTTTTTACATTTTGGCCCAGTTCTCACATACGGAAAGTTAGATCATCCTATGGCTGGTATATATAATACATATATATGTCCTCTAAGCATGCAGAAATTTAACCTTGAAGCTCTTCAATGAAGGTCATCCACTGACCGCCAAAGTACCTGACCGAGGGTCATTTTTGGCCTTTTTTGAGATATTTTCGCACTTAATGCTTACTACATTGCATGGAAACTATTGAAAATGGCTTTGGAGGTTTAGTACATGATGGACTTCTACCATCCAGGCTTACTGGTTACAGATCTTCATTGAAGGTTATCCACTGACTGCCAAAGTACCTGACCATGGGTCATTTTTATTGCGTTAATACATCCTATCCAATGGACAATATGCTAAACCGGTTGGCGCAGACCGGCCCGCCAAACGTCAGAAAAAGACATCCTTTGTTTCCACTGGCTGGCCGGTCCGTAGTACTGTGCACTCCCCAGATGGCGGCTCGTACTTCCTTCCTGTCTAGACAACCTGACGTCATATCATCTTTTTTGTTTGGCGCGTGTACTGTGCAGACGTATTTTCTACAATCTCCAGTTTTTTAAAGGAAAAGTGTGTATTATGACGGATTTTCAACCTTATACATGAAGAATTTGGTGTAGAAGTGTTATCTACTTATCTAGCACGGATATTTATTTAGAAATCTGCTGGAAACGCTCCCTAGTTGACTCAATTTAATTTTGATGATAGGGCAGTAATCGACGAGAAATATGAAGGCAGCCATTATTAGTTTCCTCCCACTCAACCATTGTGTTGTTAGGGGCAGATCGACAATATTGAGGAATTATGGATATACTTCTTACAGGTATTTTTATCTGTGTCTTTTGTTTTAATTATCCTTCTGTAACCTTCAGCTAGTACAGTCACCATAGAAACGTCTTTGTAGTACTACAAATGGCAATCACGGGATACTTCAGTCTACGTAGTTTTGAACACTGTATATAGAGGGAATTCCCCATATGAAGGTGCATTCTTCAGCAGAGCGCACTGGTACAGACTTCTCTGCTGTAAAGCATCAGTCACACCAGCCTAGCTCGAGTATTTTTTCATCAGAAGCAAGAGATGAATTCTTCAGATTTCTCCAGACATCTTTGCTGTAAAGCAAGAAGGAACTTCATCTTTAATCACTCTCAGTCCCACCCTTGTGGATCCGGCACTTGTGTTGGTAATAAGGGCTGTGGATGGCCAGGACACTGGTTTGAGTGTACAGCCGGCTGAGAAGAAGAACCTACTTCAGACCGGCCAGGACTTCCTCAACAGAGCGCACTAGTCCAGGCTTCTCTGCTTTTAAAGCATCAGCCGGCCGGCAAGCTAACAAAGAACGCAACCTCTGACGTCATATCCAGTCAGCCAATCGTGTGTCCTTCCTACCAGATCACGAAACTGGTCACGTGATTCACCGACCAGGTCACGAAGTTAATCACGTGATACACCGAACAAGGAGGTCGGAAGTGCATTTTTTGCACTCACGTCTACTGTGACCCCAGTTTTATTTCTTTGAATTCACCTCCAGCACACTGGTACAGACTTCTCTGCTACAGGCATCAGTCGACCAGTCAGCTCACGCTTACTGTGATAAAAACGAAAGAATGCGTCCAGTGAGGGCATCTTCAACCAGTTCACGAAGCTGATCGTCATCTCTAATCAGCCAATCACGTTGTCCCTCCGACCAGCAAGCTGGTCACGTGACACACCGACCAACATTTGTTTCTAAATATAGCTTACAAGGGCTTTCCCAGCAACTGTCAAATCTACAATTAAGATGTGCGTTCAAAGAAATACGTTTTTTAATGGCAGAAACCTACAGCCAGCTGAATTCAACACAAAAGATACCGTATTTATTCGTATGCATTTTTCCAAAGGGGGGGCGACTATAACCTATTGAAAAAAATCAACTCTCGAGTCCAATGGCAGTGGGCGATAATTGACACTTTGGACCTTGATCTCGCTTGCCAGTACGTATAATGGCGAAAGAGCTTAAAATATTAGTAACTAACCTTAAATCTCAAGAAATTATAAACTTTTCACTCGCTATTTACAGATTTTATTGCTTCTTTGAGCAAAACTGCCATGTTTTGTTGTCATTTTATTTATTTCTCGTAAGCGGTATTCGATTGGGGAAGTACTAAAACGCATCTTTTTTCGGAATCTCGGAATCGCAAAGGTGCTGGCTGTTGAGATGGATATAAAACCCTGAAATATGAAATTGCAAAGCTTGAGAAGGGGGGGGGCTATTAATAGGAAGGGGGCGTTTATACGGATAAATACGGTAGTTGTAAAATGGCTTTAGCAATTGGTTACAGAGTGTACCGACCAGTACCGGCTACTCAGCCTTGTACACTTGCTTTAACAACTGGTTGCAGAGTGTACCCACCAGTACCGGCTACATAGCCTTGTACACTTGCTTCAACAACTGGTTACAGAGTGTACCGGCCAGTTCCTGCTACACAGCCTTGCATTTTTGCTTTAACAACTGCTTGGAGAGTGTACCGACCAGTACCGGCTGCACAGCCTTGTACACTTGCTTCAACAAACCGGTTACAGAGTGCACTGACCGGTAACGGCTACACAGCCTTGTACACTTGTTTCAACAATTGGCTACAGAGTGTACCGACTGGTACCGGCTATACAGCCTTGTACGCTTGCTTTAGCAATTGGCTACATATGGTTTCAACCTACTGGTTACCAAGTCTGCTGACCGGGTGCAGGCTACACAGTCCCTACTGTACAATGCTACAATAGATGGTCAACAGACAATTTCCTCATCATGTCCAGCCAAGGGTCAGCCATCTCACTAATGAAAATTTACTGTGTAAATGCTGCACTTTGCAGGATGTTTACCTGGGGCAAGAGTCTTTTAAATGTGAAAAGTGGTGTCAGCCCCAACGGACCGGACCACACTTGGATCATTGTCACCAGACCGGACCAGGTCACCCAAAATTATCAACTGCTATGTACATCCTCATAGGAACCTATATTGGTTGGAGGCATTACATCAGTTTATGGACAAAATGCTGTAGAGCCAAAATCTCTGGGTTTCTTCAACCTTTCTTGGTTTCAAAACCACACAACCATTGGAGACCTATTCTAGGCCTGAGCAAACCAAACCTTTCGGAGACCATGAGGGCCACCCTCCAACAATGGGAGTGGATTATCTTAAAAGATTTCAAGGACGCCTACTTCCATGTACCAATACAGGAACAGTCCGGGACATGTCAAATTTTATGGCTAGGGTGGGACATACAAGTTCAAAGCACTGTCTTTCAGTCTGTCCACTGCACCCACGGATCTTACTGTAGCAGCAAAGGAGATGAAACTGATGGCTATGCACAAGGGTATAAGAAACCACCAGTACCTAGATGACTGGTTGGTAAAAGCCACATCCCACCAGGTGTGTCTCCAGCATACACAAGATCTAGTGAAAATATGCCAAATTAGATTGGCTGGCAAATTTAGAAAATCAGAACTGGAGCCAAGCAGGTCTTTGACCTTGTAGGTTACCAGTTTGACCTCATGGCTGGTCCAGTCCGACCTACACCAGACTGCTGGCAGAACCTTCAGGACAAAATACTATAAATACTGTCACTGCCGGCCTGTCCGGTCCAGCAGTTCATGCCCTTGATAGGTTTAATAACAGCCACAGGAAAGCAAGTTCACCTAGGCCAACTTCATAGGAGACCCACACAATGGCATCTCAAAAACAACTGGAGGGTACCGGAGTCACTAGAAAAGGTGATTCCAATACTGAGATCCTTGCACCCACATGAACTCTCTGACCAGGAGGCCCACCCCTTACATCAGGTTAAAAGCCCATGATGTCAGGTCCTTCGCTGCTTCTAAGGTCTTCCAGTCGGGAGTCTCCTTAGATCCATTCTTGTCAGCCTGTCACTGAAGTCACATAATTCCTTCACATAGCCTATCTGAAGGGTGTGGCTTGGGCTGACTCAGAGCTTTACCAATTGGGCTCGGTGTTGGGCTGCTCAGCAGAACCACAAGTGGCTCTTAGATTGAGGAGATATGTATATATGTACATAATGTAACAGTTCTACAAGCACATGGTATAAAATGTGACATGCTTCCTTCAGGTTTATTGGCTTTCTGGGACTGAACTCATCCCCTCCCTTCCCCTACCTCAGAGCAGGTCTGTTAAAAAAGGGGGGGCGACGTCGGTATTGCTCCGGGTAACCGGCTGTTGGCAACCGACCAAGGCCTTCCAGGGTTTCCTGACCTTAAGGTCAACCCAGGCCTGGGCCTATAGGTCTCCTGACAAAGTCAGTCTAGACCGTAGGTTAAAATTTGCTATTTCTTGTGAGTTCACATAAGGCCCTAGGAACTTACCCACTGTAATTTTTAAAGACAGATATCTCAGAAAGTAATGGATGGATTTTGATGACATTTTCAGCAAATGCCCTTAAATGGTGCGAGGAACAAGTGATTAGATTTTGGCAGTGATCTGGATCATCTGGATCCAGGCTGCCACATGTGTTTGTGTACAAGATAGCTCAAAAACTTATGGACGGATTTTGATGAAATTTTCAGGATATGTCTGAAAAGGTAAAAGGATCAAATGATTGAATTTAGGAAGTGATCCGAATCACTATATGGATCTTCTGGATCCATGAAATGTAATTTTTAAAGACAGATACCTCAAAAAGTTATGGATGGATTGTGATGACATTTTCAGCAAATGACCTAAATGGTACAAGGAACAAGTGATTACATTTTTGGAGTGATCTGGATCACTGTCTTGATCATCTGGATCCAGGCTGCAACATAATTTTAGGATGAATTTTGATGATATTTTTAGGATATGTTACAAATGGTAAAAGGAAGAAGTGGTAAAAGGAAGAAATGGTTCAATTTTGCGAGTGATCTGGACCACTATCTGGATCTTCTGGATCCATGAAATATAATGTTTAAAGACAAATAGCTCAAAAAGTCATGGGTGGATTTTGATGAAATTTTCAGGAAATGTCCTAAATGGGACAAGGAACAAGTGATTAGATTTTGGGAGTGATCTGGATCATCTGGATCCAGGCTGCCAGATGTGTTTATGTACAAGATAAATCAAAAACTTATGGATGGATTTTGATGAAATTTTCAGGATATGTCTGAAAAGGTAAAAGGATAAAATGATTGAATTTTGGAAGTGATCCAGATCACTATATGGATCTTCTGGATCCATGAAATGTAATTTTTAAAGACAGATACCGCAAAAAGTTATGGATGGATTGTTTCAGCAAATGGCCTAAATGGTACAAGGAACAAGTGATTAAATTTTTGGAGTGATCTGGATCACTGTCTGGATCATCTGGATCCAGGCTGCCACATAATCTTGGGATGGACTTGGATATTTTTAGGATATGTTACAAATGGTAAAAGGAAGAAGTGGTAAAAGGAAGAAATGATTCAATTTTGCGAGTGATCTGGACCACTATCTGGATCTTCTGGATCCAAGAAATGTAATTTTTAAAGACAAATAGCTCAAAAAGTCATGGATGAATTTTTATGAAATTTTCAGGAAATGTCTTAAATGGGACAAAGAACAAGTGATTAGTTTTTGGGAGTAATCTGGATCACTTTCTGGATCATGTGGATCCAGGCTGCCAGATGTGTTTGTGTACAAGATAACTAAAAAACTTATGGACGGATTTTGAAATTTTTACAATATGTCTGAAAAGGTAAAAGGATGAAATGATTGAATTTTGGAAGTGATCCGGATCACTATATGGATCTTCTGGATCCATGAAATGTAATTTTTAAAGACAGATATAAGTGAAAGAACTAGTGATTAGCTTTTGGGAGTAATCTGGTACTATGGAGAATCCTGACCTGGTGCTCCAGGAAACAGGCTCAAGACCGACATAAAAAGTTGTGGATGGATTTTGATGACATTATCAGCAAATGGCCTAGATGGTACAAGGAACAAGTGATTAGATTTTGGGAGTGATCTGAGGCTGCCACATAATTTTAGGATGGATTTTGATGATATTTTTAGGATATGTTAGAAATGGTAAAAGGAAGAAGTGGTAAAAGGAAGAAATGATTCAATTTTGCGAGTGATATGGACCACTATCTGGATCTTCTGGATCCATGAATTGTAATTTTTACAGACAAATAGCTCAAAAATGTATGGGTGCATTTTGTTGACATTTTCAGCAAATGGCCTTAAATGGGACGAGGAACAAGTGATTAGATTTTGGGAGTAATCTGGATTATCTGGATCCATGTTTTTTTTGAAGGAAGTTATGGCCAGATAATTTTAGGGTGGATTTGATGATAGTCCAGAAATTGAGCTCCCATGGCAGAGGTCTACAGACAACACCATGGTGGTTGCCTATTTAAAGAGTATGTGGGAGGAGGAAGTGAGGCCCTCTTTGTGCCCTACTATAGAGAATCCTGACCTGGTGCTCCAGGAAACAGGCTCAAGCCCGACACATTCATGCCTTAACTATGTCTCGTCCAGGGATACACTGCGTCGAGACGCAATGTCTAGTTTTTTTTTAATAAATTTTTTTAATAATTCCAGAAAGCAAGTTGCATATAAACCATTTAGAGCTAAAAACAGTCTTTCTAGAATTTCAAACCTTCTGTTGCAACAAAACAGTACTGATAGCTATAGACAACACAACAGTTGTTGCCTATAGCAACAAAGAATGGGGGATGAAATTGGGCTCCCTGTGTGCCCTACTGTGGAGAATCCTGTCCTGGTGCACCAGAAATCAGGTGACCCTCAGGGCACGTCACATCTCCGGCCGGCTGATAGCAGACAAGCTATCCAGGCTTAGCCAGACAATTCAAACAGAGTGGTCACTTCACCCAGAAGTGTTTCAAGCTATATGCTCCCGGTGGCACCAGCCTCAAGTGGATCTGTTTGCCACCAGATTCAGCAACAAAGTACCCCAGTTTGTGTCACCAGTACCAGAACCCCAGGCATGGGCAGTGGACACACTCAGCCTTTCCTGGGAGGGTCTGGACCCTTATGCCTTTCCACCAGCAGCCATCTTGGGCAAAATGGTGGAAAAGGTACAGGACCCTTGGCAGGAGAGGCACCCCCTCCTGAAACCCTTCTCTGGTGCTACACCAGCTTACAAAGGCCCCCTTTGAACCTTTAAAAGAGGCCTCCTTGAAACACTTGACTTTCAAGGCTGTTTTTCTAATGGCCTTGGGTTCTGGTAAATGCAGGAGTGAAAACCATGCTTGGTTACATAGGAATATTAGACACCAGTCAGCCCTGAATCCTTCCCTAGACAAGTCACTCAAGGGTGACAGGTCCTTATGTCCAGTTAGAGCTCTGCGCTACTACCTACACAGGGCCTAAGATCTTAGGCAGAATAAGGAGTTGGTCTTTGTCTCCTTCAAGAAAGGTTTTGACAAAGAAATCTCACCTGCCACCATCTCCTCATGGATCAAACAAACTGCGATCCTATGCTATGAGCTCTCGGACCAAGAGTCCCTCACCCTACATCAGGTTAAAGCCCATGATGTTAGGGCCTTTGCTGCTTCTAAGGCTTTTCCATCAGAAATCTCCGTAGAGCAGATTTTGTCAGCCTGTCACTGGAAATCCCATAACACCTTCACCCAGTTTTATGGATGGATGTTGCTTGGGCTGACTCAGAGCTTTTCCATCTCGGGCCTGTGGTGGCCGCTCAACAGGTACACCACCGGACCCAGAACTGAGGAGATTTTGTATATATGTAAACATGTACATAGTGTTAAATGTAAATATGGACAATATATAAAATAAAACAAAAAAACTGTGACTTGCTTCCCTTGGGAAGTTTATTTCTTATGGGACTGAACTCAGCCCTCTCTACCTATTCTCAGGTCTTCCTGAGAAAGAAGAGGGGGCAAACTTGGACTTCCGGTTAACCAGTCAGTCCCATCCTACCTTGACCTCTGGGGTCACCTGACCCTGGGTCAAATATGGGCATATTCAGTTTTGTTCTTTTATGAGTTCACACATGTCCCTAGCAGCTTACCCGCCTTCCAAGCGGTAGTTATTCAGCAACTGTCCATTGAATAGGATGTATTAATGTAATAAAATTGCAAATTTAATAATTAAATTATATTTTTATGAGTTAATACCCTATCCAATGGACAGGCAAGGCCCACCCAACCGGCCCCGCTATCAGCTTACTAGGGGTCTTACTAGGATTAGACATGAAAAAGATGCTATGACATCACATTGTCTAGACAGGAAGAGGAAGTACAATGCGCCACCTGGTGAATGCACTCTCCTGGCCGGTCCTGCCGGTATCATATACGGACGACTTTTTCTGACGTTTGGCGGGACCGGTCGCGCTGACCGGTAAAGCAATAGTCCATTGGATAGGATATTAACTTATAAAAATTTAATTTACTTATTAAATTTGCAAAATTGTGTATAAGTGTCTGTAAACAGTTAGTAGTAAGATAGACTGCAAATAAAATAGCAATACAACAATAATCTTAATTTTGAAAACTTTTAAGTTGAGTTGAGTTGAGTAAATACTTGTATCTTGAAAACCATTGCATTTAAAATATTTTGTTCAAATATAATATTCACCTACTTTTGGGTTAGCTGTAACAGAGTAAAACTCAAGAGCTGTAGTGCATTGAATAGCTGAGCGATAGCTACTTTCAGGTTCTCATAGCTGAGTAAATGCACTAAATGACCTGCTGATTCACCTACTTTAGGGTCAGCTGATATTACATGCCTTGACAGAGGTTTGTGTTCTCTGAGTGCTCTTATTTACATTACTAGATGCTAGTGACAAATGGACCAATATTGCTATATCTGTGTACAATGTGATACATTCCTTTGAGTACAAAATAAATTCGGTTGTACAGATCTATCTACAGATAGATAAAAAAACCAAATCAGTAAAGAAAATATCACATCCTTAAACAATGCACCAATTAAACTATTCCTTAAATTGAAAATTGACCCAAATGTTTGTACTACTTTGTTTAATCAAGCTTCAAAAAACTTGCAAGGTTGCACAAAATCAAGTAAAATGATACATAAAATACCCCTGTACACAACTTTATAAAAAGGCTAATTTGTGTGGATTACAGTTAGACAAGAAACCCCACATGTGGAATCATTTGTGGTAATTCATTATCAGCACCCTACCTAGTTAGAATAAACAAAGTCAGAGGGGAGCAGATAGACCTTCCCGCAGATTTGAGGGACTTGGATGATATAATTCCAGGACTAAACACTAGTTTTATGTACAGAGGGTGAAGTTTATTATCATGATTAAGCCTATGGTTTTTCTGACGTGGGTGCTTTTCCCACCTCATCTCTGCACTACCCCTAACTATTTTAATGGTTACAAGAGTGTGCTCAGAGAATGCAATTGATGGCTTCTGGTTCTATTAAGATGATAAAACTGCTTAATTTACTGTGGTACAATCACAGTAAGGAAGCTACTGTTGTTGTACTGACTCTTCATATAGTGAAAAGTAAATATTCTAGAGTTTTTATTTTTGATATACATGCATAACATATATAGATAGAAACTTTATTTCTAGAAACTGGTCTTTGGTTGAGTCGGCTTGTATTCCACAATTATTATTTTTTCTTTGAAAAAAATATAATTTAATCCAGTATTCACACTTGATGTTTAAAAATTCTGGTGTGATGTTGTTACTCTAATGAGGTGTGTGGTATACCCTATATAATAATGTCCTTAGACAATTTTAGATGAAAGAGTGCCCTCAATGTTTTATCTTGCTTTATTTTTCTCACACATGTGATACAGATACTGTAATCATTATAAATTAGTATCTATCTATAAACAGGGTGCATGCTTATTTGAAGATCAAACTGTTAGTTCACCCCTAGTGTATAAAAGTGATGGGTGAAATCTCCATGAATGCTCCATGTAACATTTTATTTAATTGATAACTATCTGGCCTGGCACAAGGCTGATAGCATATTTATCAAATTTATCAGATTAACTATGCTAAATTAATTTTTCAAGTTGATGCAGGAATCCCAATTATTATTTTACAACACCACAGACCACATTTTTAATACCTCCACCAAGGAGCTCTACCAAGGAGGTTATGTCTGAAAAGGTAAAAGGAAAAAATGATTAAATTTTGGAAGTGTTCTGGATCACTATCTGGATCTTCTAGATCCATGAAATGTAATTTTAAAAATAACTCAAAAAGTTACAGATGGATTTTGATGAAATTTTCAGGAAATGTCCTAAATGGGACAAGGACCAAGTGATTAAATTTTGGGAGTGATTTTGATCACTGTCTGGATTATCTGGATCCATGCTTGGCAGGGGTCTGCGCTCTTGGAGTGCTCTTATTATATCCTATTTTACTTAATAAAGTTAATATGTATCCTTGTTCAATTTAATTTTAGCTTCTATTCTTGCAATATTGCTTCTTACTAGTGGTGGGAATCGGACTTGAAAATCTGAATCGATTAATCGGAAAAGTTCAAAGATGATTAATCGAGTCGAATCGATTTTTGGGTCATTTTACAAAATTCCTTGCATAAAAATACGGTCTGGACTACTGTCAGTGACAGATTTACAAATAATAATCTTGGTTTCCAGTAGAAATAACTGTCGGTAATTTTCCTTGAAATACATTAATCTTTACTGATATTTTAATGATATATTTGTTGTACTGTGGTTCTGTGTTATCTTTAATTCATTTACAATAATAGTTATTATAATATGTTATAATAATAATTATTTTCTGAAATAAAATGCATGTAAGTTCTGTCACTTTATTGTCAAGCAGTTTCACAACTTGCAGTTAAGTTTCATAGATGATAATTATGTAAACTTCTAAGTAGTGACAAATGTGTTGAAATAACATAAGTTTCCTCAGTGTGACAGAGTACAGCTACTGTAAATGACCTTTTTAGTGCACCCGCCCTTGTAACCGCACCCCATTGCTTTTCAAGGCAATATACATGACAACTTCTACAGCACTGGGTGGACAATTACAGTACTACAGTACAGTAGACCGCGACAGTGCACACTTGCGGTTGGTTACAAAAGGTTTCTAATGATCGACTATTCTGCTTAAATCTTACCTTTCTTAATTTTCCTCAATATCCACATATTTTTTATATAATTCACGTATTTTTACTTAATAAATTGACATTTTTGCCATGAATTTTGAGTTTGTTTATACCTACCGCCATATTTACAGGAAGTGGGTATTTTTTGTAGATTCTAAATGTCGGCACACCGTTATTCTTATGGATTGACCTATACTTCATCCCGGAAAGTGGTTTATGATGGGATGCGCTTATAGGGGAATTTTTTCACCAAAAAATTGACAAAAAAATAGACTTTCCTTAGCGCACTGTGCGCTAAATAGGTCATTTACGGTAATTAAACTGAACACAATGGTGAAAAAATTATAAAAATTGGACGAGAAATAAGGAAGTTATGGCTATTTAAACATACATTAAACATAAAAACGAAGTACTGCGATCGCATAAATTCCTGATTATCGCCCATTTAAAACCACTTTACTTACCGCTGATGTTTCTGAGACTGTACCTTGTAGCCAGTTAGTTTGCCTTCATGTTTCTAATAATGCTATTCGTTGTAAAGCTATGCTAGTTGTGCGTTATTCCTGCATTGTAGCCAGTATTTCTATTATCGTCCACTCAAAACGTCTTCTGTGGTTTCGTTTTTTTCGTCGCCGAAGTTTCCAATAGGGATCGATGTAAATGCTAAAACGCGGAATCGAGTTTGAAAATCGAGTTCTCGGCAAATCGTTCCACCACTACTTCTTACAGAATCAAAACTTTACAAAATAATTCACACTTAAGAGATTTTAAAAGGTTAAGGTTAGTGCTGCGCCGATTAGTGGTATATTCGATGCATTGATCGATGACAGCATCACTTTCGATGCATCGATCGAAAAAAGCAAAATTCGGAAAGCCGGAAAGGGGTTGAGGTCTAGCATGTTTCCAGTCGAATCAAACAAAAGAGGAAGTGATTTTCCATAAAATAAATATGGAGCAGTTTTGTCCCAAAATATTGCCTTAGAATTGTTGAAATGTACAAAAATATGAAAGTGTGGATTAGTTATTTACTCTGTAAGTTTTTATGATTTTAATGTCTGCCGATGCATCGAATGATGCATCGATCCCATGTGGGCGATAATCGAGTGTTTTTTGCGGACCCAGTTAAGGTTACTACGGCAAGGTCAAATCAAAGTCTCACTTAGATGTTGCTGATGTTGCACACCTACACCTCCTAACCAATGTCCATACCAAATATGAAATGGCCTGGACAAGCTTTTAAAGGTCAAGGTCACTATGGCAAGGTCAAAGGTCAAATCAAGGTCACACTATGACAGTGTACACCTACATCCCCTACCCAATGTCCATACCATGTATGAACATCCTACACCTTACAGTTTCAGAAATATGGCAGGTACAAGATTTTAAAGGTCAGTGTCACAACAGCAAGGTCAAATTAAGGTCACACTATGACGTTGCACAACTACACCTCCCAACCAATGTCCATTCCAAATATGAACAACCTACACCTTATGCTGTTTGAGATATGGCCTAGACAAGTTTTCCCGCCGCCCAACCTGACCCGCCCAACCGGACACCATGGGTGAAAACAATACCCCAAAGCCTTTTAAGGCTGTGGGGTAGAAATGAATAGAACTGGAAACAGGTTTTCCACTACAATATACCATTATGTTGAAATCCTGTTCATAGCAGAATTCTTGAAGTTCAAATCTTAAATTCACTGTATTTTAGAACCAAAATATTATGATCATTAGAGCTTGGACTGAGTAATTTCTTTGCATTGTTTACCTTAATGTTAGTTTTTTGACACAGAAACAAAGAAACCCACCAATAAACTAATATTCCTGCAAAGGTAGCTTCTCTGATATTATTCTGTTCTGTTGTGAATTTAAAGGGTCTGACATGTCCTATTTAATTAACCAACATTCTTGTTGAGAAAGGATATCTTTAATGTGTTACAAGATTCTTCACTTGATGTAAATTCTGACAGATTGTGAAGAAACTGAGCACAGTAACTTTTTGTTAGTTTATCAAGTTAAATTTGTCAAGTTTTGTCTTGTATAATGGAAATACTGCTGTTGGATTAATTCACGGTAAGAGATACAAATCTCTTTTTTTGGCTGATAAGCCCATGGTGTTGGTATACATGTTTTATCTTTTACAAATGAAATTTACTACATAATTAATTATATAGGGGATAAATTTAAAACGAATTTGAAACAGAATATCATGATAAAATTATTTGATATATATAGCTAGCCTATAATAATTTTTTATTACTCAGATTAACTTAATTATTCTGCCTCAATAGAAATTTCCTTTTATACTCACCCATTCGTAAGTTTGCCAATTAGCATACTTATGAAAGGATGACATAAGAAAATATTAAGCTCTCCATGGGTTATTCACACTGTAACATTCTATGTAACTTTGGAAGTATTCAGATAGTACTCTATTACATTAATCATTTCTTGACATGAGAGAGTCCTAAAGCTTCTAATTAAACCCTCCTTTATTTCTCACACTACATCAAGCTGCATGTAGCTTCTCCCTACATTTATCTGATGCCATAAACTCCAGGTCACATCTGGATTGCAGTGTGTAACCAATGCTCACTGTTTATACTTTCCAGATGTTCTTGTGGTCAGTACATGTCAAACATTTTAATCTCCATAATTTCTGTGAACACTGCAAATGTTGACAGCTCAGCTAATGAAAACATATCTTACAAGGAAATATTCATGTTAGTATAGTAAGTCATACTATTTAGTTAAGAGGAGAAGTATACCCTTTTATTATTGGTCAACTAGAAAGAGGCATATAGCAATATAAAGTCAAGATTAAAATCTAGCACAAATTCACATTTAGACAATTTTGGAGCCATTAACCATGTATTTAAAAGTATATACTGGATTAAATACTGTTTGGTGGACTATTGAATCAATCAAGTAAGTGTGATTCAGTTTCTATAATGAATATTTATTTTAAGAATATGTAGTGTAGAACAGTTGCCATTTGTTGTGTCCATGACTTGTTGCTTTTAAATTGGCCATAATTCCACAGGATATATATGAAAATTTAGAATAATGAAATGGAAGTAAAGAAATGGAAAGTAAAATAGTCAATTTGAAAGGATAAAAAGATGGAGAATAATTTTCCGGTAAATATTTCATAATGAAAACCACTTAATAAATTGAATTGGATGTGGCTGTGTCACAGACTGGGCTTGAAACCGTGTACTTGAAAGTTGAAACATCTTTTCAATCTTATGGAAATAATATAAATGTGCAGAAAAATAATATTGGTAGGCCCTATGTTTTATCATTTACTAGCCACAATAAGGTTACAGTTTCTAATAAGGGATGAGACATAGCCAAGACTAGATTTAAAGGAAAATTTATAAGTTTACTACAGCAAGGTCAGACCGATTAAAATACTAACCAAGTCTTAAGGGTGTTGCACACAGGAAATGATCCTACATGATCCGATCAGACAAAATATATAGCCCATGGTGTTTCTTTGTAATGTATGCACACATACTCCGATCCTATCAGATAAGACACTGCAAGACACGACCCGACATTTCTAAATTAGAAAAGTTTCCAATTTTTATGTTGTCGTAGGGAGGGGGAAAGGGGGGTTCTCTATTGGTTGCATCAATGAAAGGCATAGTATTACCCAAAGCTCAATTTTTTTATATTGAGGTAAAAATATTGGTGGACACAGCACCATCTAAAATATACTCTTACATATTTTAGCTTTTAAAGTAATTTACTGATTATTCTGCCTCCCCTAAAACATGTAATACTTCATTATTACACCAGTTATTTATATTTTAAAAACATATTATACACTTTAAGCTCAGGTAAAGGCTATCCTATATTTTATATAAATCCAACTTCCTCTTTCAACTGTAACACACTCCTAGATACAAGTACCAGTTTTATTACTCTGGGATCAGATACAGATATCTGAGAACTTGTATGTATGAGTGTACAAGCAAAGTAAAGAAATACTGTTGTAAAATATCAAAACATACGGATCGCATCGGATCCAGTGTGTTTTACCATGCCTGTCAACATCCAGGCAAACTGTCATTAATATGTCGGATCGTGTCGGGTCGTTTCCTGTGTGCAACAGCCTTTAATGTCCAACACCACACAGGCTCTGTAATATAGCCTAGAGAGAATTTTAAGGGTCAAGTTTACTATAGCAAGGTAACATGTAAATTCAATGTCAAACAAGGCCACTGCCGCAGCGGTTATCTCCCGCCTTAGAATCAGTAAAAATGGAGAACTAAAGGAGATTTAAGGCCTTTGAAGTAAGATGACCCCATTTTACATTGAAGAAGGGGTCTAAGGTAAAAGTCAGCAATTCAAAATAGTCTCAGGCCTTGACTTGGTATAAGTTGTTTTCACATTTGGAACCCCTAGTAGCAATGATAAGGCAGATATAAGGCCTTTTAATAGGATAATCCCATCAAACATGTGATATGACGGCCATTTTGTTTTTGAAACTAGGCTAAATTACTATCAGGCTTACTTTCCTAGCAATATATATTATTCGCATATTTGATGAAGCTAGCTGCAATAGTTCAAGTTTTAGAGCATCTTAATGATTTTTAAATAATTGGCTATGTCAGCCATTTTTTTTCGAAATAAGGCAGAAATTTTTCTAATGCAAAACATTTGAAGGCCAGGACTTTTGATGGTCTGTTTTATATTCTGACGCCATAGCACCAATAATAACAGAGAAATAAGGATGTTTTAGTGTGACGACCTCATATAACCTTGAAGCAGGGGTCAAAGGTTAAATTCAACACCTGGAAAAGATTCCCTGTCCATGTCGTCCTACAAGTTATTTTCATATTCCAAATGTCTTACAGCAATATTTGGGGAGATATAAGGCCTTTTTAATAGGATAACCTGTCATTAAACATGTGATATGGCGGCCATTTTGTTTTTTGAACTAGGCCAAAATTACTATCAGGCTAGTTTTTCTAGCCATATAGCTTTTGTGGAAAATTTGATAAAGCTAGCTGGAATATTTCAAGATTTAGAGCACCTTTATGATTTTCAAACAATTGGCAATGACGGCCATTTTGTTTTTCAAAATGAGGCTAAAATTTTGCATAGATAGGTTTTCATAGCCATAAGCATCCTCTGCAAATTTGTTGAAGATATCTTTATAAATGAATGAGATAATAAGGTTTATGCTAAAACGTGACGAACTTTAAACATGTGATATGGCGTCCATTTTGTTTTTTGAAACTAGTGCCAAAATTACTATCAGGGTAGCTTTTCTAGCCATATAGCTTTTGTGCAAATCTGAAGAAGCTAGCTGGAATATTTCTAGATTTAGAGCACCTTTATGATTTTCAAAGAATTAGCTATGGCGGCCATTTTGTTTTTCAAAATGTGGCTAAAATTTTGCAAAGACAAGTTTTCATAGCCCATATAGCTTTTGTGCAAATTTTATGAAGCTAGCTGGAATATATTTCAAGACTGAGAGCACCTTTATGATTTTCAAACATTTAGCTACGGCGGCCATTTTGTTTTTCAAAACGAGGCTAAAATTTTGCAGAGACAGGTTTTCATAGCCATAAGCATCCTCTGCAAATTTTTTGAAGATATCTTTATAAATGAATGAGATAATAAGGTTTATGCTAAAACGTGACGAACTTTAAACATGTGATATGGCGGCCATTTTGTTTTTTGAAACTAGTGCCAAAATTACTATCAGGGTAGCTTTTCTAGCCATATAGCTTTTGTGCAAATCTGAAGAAGCTAGCTGGAATATTTCTAGATTTAGAGCACCTTTATGATTTTCAAAGAATTAGCTATGGCAGCCATTTTGTTTTTCAAAATGTGGCTAAAATTTTGCAAAGACAAGTTTTCATAGCCCATATAGCTTTTGTGCAAATTTGATGAAGCTAGCTGGAATATATTTCAAGACTGAGAGCACCTTTATGATTTTCAAACATTTAGCTATGGCGGCCATTTTGTTTTTCAAAATGAGGCTAAAATTTTGCAGAGACAGGTTTTCATAGCCATAAACATCCCCTGCAAATTTGGTGAAGATATCTGTATAAATGAATGAGATATTAAGGTTTATGCAAAAACGTGACGAACTTTAAACATGTGATATGGCGGCCATTTTGTTTTTTGAACTAGTGCCAAAATTACTATCAGGCTAGCTTTTCTAGCCATATAGCTTTTGTGCAAATTTGAAGAATCTAGCTGGAATATTTCAAGATTTAGAGCACCTTTATGATTTTCAAACAATTGGCTATGGCGGCCATTTTGTTTTTCAAACTGAGGCTAAAATTTTGCAGAAACAGGTTTTCATAGCCATAAACATTCCCTGCAAATTTGGTGAAGATATCTTTATAAATGAATGAGATATTAAGGTTTATGCAAAAACGTGATGAACGGACGGATGGACGGAAGGCGTTTTATAATCTCCCAACCTCGGCCTTTGGCCGCAGGCGGGAGATAAAAATTTATTCAAAACCAGCCTGTTCTGAAAACACTGATCAAACTTCTACCAGCCATGCTGAATAAATTTTTTCAGTGGTCTCTCCAGTTAGTAACCTGATGTATGATGCAGGATCTCTGGATGACCAATGAAAAAATTTATTCAAAACCAGCTTGTTCTCAAAACACTGATCAAACTTCTACCAGGCATGCTGAATAAATTTTTTCAGTGGTCTCTCCAGTTTGTAACCTGATGTGTGATGCAGGATCTCTGGTTGACCAATGAAAAAATTTATTCAAAACCAGCTGGTTCTGAAAACACTGATCAAACTTCTACCAGCCGTGTTGAATAAATTTTTTCAGTGGTTTCTCCAGTTTGTAACATGATGTGTGATGCAGGATCTCTGGCTGACCAATGAAAAAATTTATTCAAGACTAGCCTGTTCTGAAAACACTAATTAAACTTCTACCAGCCATGCTGAATAAATTTTTTCAGTGGTCTCTCCAGTTTGTAACCTGAAGTGTGATGCAGGATCTCTGGTTGACCAATGAAAAAATTTATTCAAAACCAGCCTGTTCTGAAAACACTGATCAAACTTCTACCAGCCATGCTGAATAAATTTTTTCAGTGGTTTCTCCAGTTTGTAACATGATGTGTGATGCAGGATCTCTGGTTGACCAATTAAAAAATTTATTCAAAACCAGCTTGTTCTGAAAACACTAATTAAACTTCTACCAGCCATGCTGAATAAATTTTTTCAGTGCTCTCTCCAGTTTGTAACCTGATGTGTGATGCAGGATCTCTGGTTGACCAATGAAAAAATTTATTCAAAACCAGCTTGTTCTGAAAACACTGATCAAACTTCTACCAGCCGTGTTGAATAAATTTTTTCAGTGGTCTCTCCAGTTTGTAACCTGGTGTGTGTTCTCAAAACAATGATCATATTTCTACACCCAAAGTTATTTAGTTAAGCTATCAAAGGTTGACTAAATAACTATCTCAGATATTAAAAATGTTGGATCCACTAAATATTTGAAAAAATTTTTCAGATCAATGTTACAACACAGCATGAGAATGCAAGTATGTTCATTCTAAGAGTGGGAATGCAACAGTGCGAAAATTATTCAAAATTTGAGACTATCGGAATAGTCTCAAATTAGATTGGAGTCACTTAAAGGTGGTCCATGAAAAATATGTACCAAAAACTTGCCGCCCTTGCCTTCCTTGTATTTTTCAGAAATATCAATCATACGATAATAATTTAAAAATTATCAGTGCAACTGTCATAAATTTCAAACTGATATCTATTAAAATTGATCATTATTGAAATCTTTTTGGGCAGAAACAGGATTTAGTACCTATAATAACAATTTTCGATGAAATGTGTTATAATTTTAAGCAGGGGTAAATTTGAAAACAGCCAAATTTTAAATATTTCTTGTGGATTAACTGCCGTTATTTTAGCTAAGAACTAGATCACTACCTGCAGATCACTACTTTATTGCAGAATATGCAAGAATAAGTTACTGATTGCAAATTACAATAATGTGAACTTCATTACAGTTCATTACTTCGTTGAATTCAACTTGGACATTTGTATTAAGTATGTGATGTCTGACAAAGTTCTGGATAAATAGAATGTCCTTGTCCTTTCTGTTAAATTAAAGTATGACACAAGCATTGATAATTTTTTGCTGAATACATATGACATTTGCACAGTAATTTTCAAACTTGACAAATGTTTTGGCATATGTCTTAATCCACCTTAATGATTTGTTGATTTATTCAGTGACAAATTTATTATTGATAAATTGATCTTTAAATATTATCTATTATGATAAGAAATCTGTCAGAATGAATGCCATTTTTGTGAAATAAACTAAATGTTTCAACTGAAATCCTTAGTGCCAGTACATAAACTATGACTACCATAAAAGGTAAAAGTGTGCTGAAGAAAGTGCTAGCTTCTTATATGTAAAATATATTTCACAAGTTTCTTATGTAGCGTTACAGATTTTGCCTCATTATTTGACAGTGGAAGTTATTTGATTAAAGTAACTGGTCCCCATAAAATCAAAACATAAATGGCCAGTGTTTTAAAATTATAGACATTTGTCATGGTCAGATTAATAAATTTCATTGTTTACATATTAATGTTGCCCATCATTCACCAATTTCCTCTTTCACAAACCCCTATACCATTTGTGTAAAATCAATAGCCCTTCTAAATGGGACCTACTAATACAAAGCAAAAGCCATGCATTCCTGCACTCCAAGGCTAATAGCTTGATGTGTCTCATAAACCATGTACTTTCAGTGATGTATTATTACTAATGAATTATCATCATTTTAAGTTTTATCCTCACTTCTCTCTTCTACTCATTATCCTCTGGGGTGTATGATTTTGTGAGGTCAAAATCAATAGATGCATAGACAATTTTGTCATCTTCATTTGGCAGCACCTGTAGATAAACTGGCTTCATGTGTTGAAAGGTCAAGTCAGCATACACCAGGGTCTTTCCATCACCAGGCTACAACAAACTAACTGTAAACTCAAGCTGTCACATTTATTAAGCCATGTAGTGAATTAAAATTAGAAACACAGTACTGATTCTGTCAGTTTTAAAATAAGTTGATAATTATCTGCAACAATTTCTATGTCAATTACTCAATGTTAAAGTTGGGAATTTAATTTACTTATTTAGTGTTTTATGTCACTCCTGGTATCTTACTGGTTATATTTTGATGGGTAGTTGGAAGGGCATAGGAAACCAGAACATACAGTTGGTAAAGATTCTGTTCTGTAAGATGGCAACCAAGTAACTACCAGCTTTCTCACATGAAGTCAGGCAGGGATTCAAACTCTAATCTTAGAGATGGGAGGCTTGTGTGTTACCATTGCATCACTGTGGCCCATCAAAGTTGGTAATTTAAGTTCCTCAATAACTAAGTAGCCAATTCGTTAGCCCATTAACCAACCTATCATTTAATCAACCAGTGATACCAAGTTAAAAGGCCTTGTGAGCTTTGATCTGACTTACTTGTTGATGGCCTGATTTCTTTGCCTGATTCATATCCAAATAAATATTGCCATCCTCATGTCTGTTGGGAATTTTCACCAGCTCCACATTCTCGTAGGTCTCTAAATGATCTTCACCTGGAGGTGGCATGGCAGGATGATTCGAATGTTTGGGATCTAAAGATAACAAGTACTATTGTAGCCTTTTAAATAGAACATCAAGAGCCAGAAAACCCCATTAAAGGGGTTTTCAACATTCAAGCTCTGAGCTTCTGTGGAACACATTTGCTTTGATTGGCTGCTAAGATTGTCCAATAGTGAGTTTTGACAAACATGCAGGCTCTGCCTGCTCAAAGATTAACAGGAGTAACACAGCTCTATTGTGGAATCTATTTTTAGAACAGCCACATTTCTTAGGAAACTGTGATATTGCATACCAATGGGGGCAATATCACGACCTCATGAATTGTAAAAAAGTTTGATATCGCATATTAAAAGGGTTATGGGGATACTAAATTCAGATATTGACTTAAAAAGGCCAAATTTGATTTGTTAAATTGTGTTTGTTCTAAATTAAACTCAGGAATTTAATTTTGTTACATAATTCAAATAATCAGTTGAGGTATGACTTGAAGGCTTTTACATTTGTTTGTTCTTCCTTTTTCCTTTTCAATTGAAGTTATTTATATAACACCAAGAATATTTTGACGGAAATGAGGTCGATTGTCCTAGAAAAAGGACAGATACAAACTAAAAAATCACAGGTCCAAAAGATATGGAGAATTTATATATAACAAAACACAGTAAACACAAGCAGCCATTTAAAAAGAAAAGAAAACAGAACACTAAACAGCATTTAGACCCAGTTCGGTCAGCCCAGTAGACCAGCGGAATCAGGGGCACTAGTGAAACTGGGAGGGATAGTTTTGTGAGCAAACAGTTTAAAAATTTTGCAGGAGAGAAAGACTGAATATGTGCCTCTCAGTTTCTACTTGTGTTTTCAAAATTGCCACTGAAAGAAAGAATTTAGACCCAATAAGTGTGGTGTCCCTAGTGGTTTTCACTAGTAAAGGAGCTAAAGGCATAAAGGCATACTACTCCCGTTCATTCTCATTATCTGAGAATGAAGCATCAGGATCCCGATAAAAAAAAACCTGATGGTGGGCCATTGCCTACAGATGGCTGAAAAGAGCCTCTGCCTCTCCCATATGAAACAAATAGGGAATTAGATCCACTGGCAGGTTGGGATGGCTTGTTACTGTTGTTGAAACGCTTAAAGTAATTGTGCATCACATCCAAGGTGTTTCAAAGGTAGGTGAGGGTACCAAATTTGAGGTTGAAGGTTCTGATGGTGGTGGGTTCTCTGGTTCAATTGGTGACATCTACATATTTTAATTATGTTAAAATAAATGTTATGTACAAATTGGTTGGTTGTGTCATATTGCTATAATGACTGTAGCAAACATCATATACATTATGCCAATTTAAAAAAAAATGTTTCAATAATACATTAGTGAGCATTAATATATTTAACCTATGTTTATATCCTGTATGTGTTAGTCTCGCTTTAAATGAAGCTGATTATAAATAGAACACACATTTCCATGTTAAACCCTTGGTCAGTTAATCTTTAATTTCAACAAACAGTAACTTTTGAAGCAAGAAATTAATCAAAGTTTGTGTGGGTGACGCCTAGTAGAAATCATCACACTTTTGGAAATTAAGTTTAACTTAAATCTGATTCCAACTATCAGATATAAGTCTGACCATTGTCATTATTTATCAAAAAATACTAGCAGCTTAATAATATACCAAAACAATATTATACAACAATACAATAGAGTATTACCCAAATAACCTTTTAAATCATTGTGTGGTACAAATGACTGGAGGACCATAAAGTTGGTGGGGTATTTGAGGGTGGTTGTTGTTGATGATGTCTTAGAGGCTTCATAAGATGGAAAAATAGTAACCTTATCACATGAGACAACACATGAGCATTATATTGCATGTCTAACATGTATGAGGTGCAACCTTTTCTCAATTTGTTATGCCATTACAGGTTAATGTATATTTGGACACATTGTTTAATAATAAGCAGTTCCACTCAATGGTGTACTACTTGGTTTAACAGATGTGTCTCGGACAGAAAATTTGTGAAAATCTGTATCTGTGTGTTTGTCATTTTTAAAAATGTTGTACTCACATGTAGGATGAGAAAAGCTAAAAAGTTCTGGCTGTAGAGTGCAGAGATTTTATGTGGTACTGTGGCATTTTGTGACTAAATCTTTCACTGTGGGGAAGAAGTATAGAGATCTATCCTTGCTAATGGCCAAATGAGTGAAAATTCCATCAACAAATGTCATATGCGGGTTTTGTGTTGTCAAGAGTAACTGATGCTGGCGAATTGCAAAGAGATCAAATTCACTGTCTTTCTATGCCAGTGAGAGATGAATGGAAAGATAGATGTGTTTTCTTCTGTGGGTAAATGTGTGAAGTCAGCTGAGTGGTAGACACTAGCGCAAACTGAGGACTGTGACTGGTGAGTTGGTTGGTAATTTCACTAAACAGGTCATGCAGGACTTCAAGCGGAAGAAGATTGTGTGATAACTTGCTTTCAACAAGGTCACTGAGGCCTTCTTTGTACTGCATCAGATCAGCATCTATGCCAGCAAAATAACTGGTCATGTCAATGTGATTAAGGATTGCCTTGCTCTTTAGACATTGCTTTTGACAATAAGAAGAGACAATGTTTATAACATTTTATGACATTATTAATATAAGCTAAAATTAATAGATTGCCTTACTCCTTTGACACTGCTGTTGACAATAAGAAAAGACATTCTTTATAACATTGTATGACATTATCAATATAAACTAAAATTAAATGTTTTAGTAGTAGTATGTTACAATATATTTGAAATTAACTTAATTCACTTAAATAACTTAAAGCCTTGCTGCTTTGATGCAGCTGAGATTAATCGAAATAGTACCAAGAACTTAAAGAGTGGTTCAGTCTTCACTGTAATAAGCCAAGTATATTATAATATTTTTTTACTTTAATTCACAGTTAAAGTAGAGCCAGTGTGATTAAGGATTGCCTTGCTCCTCTGATGCTGCTGTTGACAATAAGAAGAAACGATATTTTTAACATTGTATGGCATTATTAATATAAACTAAAATTAAATGTCTTAGAAGTAGTATGTGACAATATATTTGAAAGTAAAAGTTTAACTTAATTAACAGTTGAAGTAGAGTCAATGTGATTAAGGGTTGCCTTGTTCCTTTGACGCTGCTGAGATTAACTGAAACAGTACAAAGAATTTAAAGAGTAGTTCTGTCTTCACTGCAACAAGCCAAGTATGTTATAATATCTTTGAGTTTAAAGGTTTAACTTAATTGAATAGAGTCAATGGGACTAAGGATTGCCTTGCTCCATCGACACTGCTAAGATTAACCGAAACAGTCCAAAGAAGTCAAAGAATGTTTATGCTTTCATTGTAATAAATCAATGTTTTAAATTATACAAATATTACTATCATCTCTTATGTTTAAAATAGAGTCAATGTGACTAAGGATTTACTTGCTTCATTGACACTGTTGAGATTAATAAAATGTACAAAGAAATTGAATAATAGTTCTGTTCCCCAATATAACATGTTGATGTCTTTAAACATACAAGTATTGCTCATCATATATAGCCATTGTCCTTCTACCAGAAGTTATCAGAATATTATAAGGAGATTATTGTTGTAGATTTTAGGTTAAAACTGCAACAATGTGACTAAGGATTGCCTTGCTCCATTGGTGTTATTGCTTAGAGTTGATGATAAAATATATATGAATACTATTCTCTTAAAGCCTGTCAGGTTACAAAATAGATCAGAAAAGAACCAAATTGGAAAGATGTCTGTTGTTACTGATATAAAAGCACACATAGCCAAATCAGCAAACCAAAAACAATTGCCCAGCACTGAAAAAGAACTCCATGTATTTGAATTAAAGACATGCATAATTTGAATTCACATTTTTTCTGACTTTTTTTAACACAAACACATTTATGTTCACAACACAATATTTTGTCTGCACACAAAACAAATACACAGCAGACATAAAACATAAACAACACATACACAAGATTACAAAGTGTAACAGGATATTGATCAATTGAACCACATATTATATTTGACACAAATCTGACACAGGATTTTCTGTTGAAATCGAGCAGTTATGATTTAACCAATTTTCAATGTTATGAAAGACAGGTTGATACTCGGCATTTTTACCGCTATCAATGTTTACCGCTTCTGCTCCCTGAATGATTATCTTATTCCTGACAGCCATGACTACTTTTCTCCTGAGTAAATAATCTCTTGGTGGAACCCCTCTTGTTAACCAAGAACTAAATGGAATTATTTTGCCAAAATTAATTATCATATAAATCATTGATGTACCAAATGCCAGCTTGAAAGAGAGAGTTGCTAATGTACTGTGGAAAATTTTCATTAAATAGATTTGAATGATAACAAACAAATTGTGATTTTGTCTCCTCTAAAGTTGAAGTATTTTGATATTGAACCATTTTCCAGTTACTTATAACTTCGCCATAAAATTATGGCAGCTTTGAATAATTTGGAATCATATATTCCCTAAAGTTACATCTAAAGAAAATATTTGTATTGCCTATTCCTAATTTATCTATAATATATTATTTCCAAAGCGAGTTTCCATTGTCATGGAAATGTTTTATCCACAACACCTTAGTTACCTTATAATTTGAATTTACATTACATTTTTTTATAAATCTCATTTGTATATTGAAGTATCTATTCAAATACTTGTGGAGCTAACAGTAGTATAATCATTATTATTATTAAATGGGAAATAAAGCTTATTTTTTGTATCCAAATGATGATCCAGATCAAGCTTAAACTTGGGATCTTAGTTGGACAAAGACCCATCTTCTGATTTTTTTAGAAAGATTCTAATTCTAATTTGACTTTTATAGAGCTGTTTATAGAGTTGTGGACACTAAGGCGCAACAAGACAATAGCAATATGTAAAATTCAAAATCCAGGGACAGAAATAGGTCGGCACCATGGAGAAGCCAAAAGAGAAAATGAGGTAAGGAGGATAAGTCTTTGTGTAGAGATAGGTTTTGAGCTTCTTTATAAATGAGGCAGTAGTGGGTGATGCACAAATGTCTTCAGGGAGTGAATTCCAAACAGTAGGAGCATCAAAAGTGAAACTGAAACCAAACTGCTTAGTGGACTTGTGATTTTAAGTTGAAACTTTGGAACATTAAGGAAATTTGCAACACTCTGACTGTGTCTAGTATTGTAAGTATTGTGGTATGTGGAGCATGTGTAGATATGGAGCAAAGTATTTAGGGTAGCCAATATGAATAAACTTGTACACCAGGGTAGCCAGTTTGACCTCTGAGCGAAACTAAACAGGGAGCCAATGGAGTTTCCTAAGGACGGGAGTTATCCGAGTAAACTTACTTGAATTTGTAACAATTCTAGCTGCACTATTTTGGATAGACTGTAATCTGTGAAGATTGAATTTGGAAAGACTCCTGAAAAGTGAGTTACAGTAGTCCAACCGACTACTAACAAAAGCATTGGCAACCAACACAGCTGCATCATGAGTCAAGAACTGCCTAATATTTCTAAAATCCCTCAGTTGAATAAAGCAACTTTTACAAACATTCTGGACGTGTTTAAAGAAAGAAAAATCAGAGTCAAACCACACACCCAGGTTCCTGACTGACTTGGTGGGGTGAAGTGGGTTACCCAAGATCCAACCAGTAGCAATAAAAGATAAACAGACTAATGGTAATGAAAATAATACTTCCTTGGCAGATATAACAATAGCTACAACAACAGATAGAAAACCATGTTTATATGTAAAATGTATCTCTGGTTTCAATCTGCTCGAGCATAATCAATTAGTTGCTCAGTATCTGATAATTCCAACACTTACATGATTTCTTGCCTCTGCATGTTGCTGACTTGCCCTTTCTTCCAATGGCTTTCATATTACTTTTAGCTTGCTCCTTAGGTTTCTTCAATGACTTGGCAGGGAAGGGATTATTGCCTTCCATTGACAAATCTCTCATTTCTGGTATGGTAAGTACAAAGCAAAAATATATTCTTTGCCCAGAAGTCCTGAGTTCCCTCTACGGTTTAAGATAAACTAAAATAACTTACCATTACCAAGATATTTGCTATGTTTAGAATCATACCATGGCTTAGGATTAGGCAGTGTGATCAAAAATGACCTTCAAATCACTACCTCTTATTCATTTTATATATATTCAGAATTTTGCAAATGTCTTGATGAAGCCACAGTCTTCAGACTTGATATACTGAAAACTTCCCAACTGAAGAAGTACAAAAGCATTAAAATATACATATCTATACATAATTAGTTTAAACATAGATTATGATTTAGTGCTATTGCTTGTATTATCAATCAAACATGTCATAGTTTTGTCAGCGAGGATATTTATGAAAATATATATATGAAAAGATACAAGGGCATGGAAGTCAGCCTGGTCTATTAAAATCTTTCTCACTGATAACCTACGAAAGTAAGCATGACTTGATTGGTACTGTCATACTTGTGTTTGTTGTACACAACGTCTTTATTTGCTATTGTGTAAAGTATATTAATATGGATTTCTATTCTATTTAAAGTTCTACACAGAATAATTAACTGTAATGATAATCTATTCAGATGGAAAATTTTGGACAACCCAACCTGCTTTTACTGCACCTCAGCTGATACTATTGAGCGTGACTTATTTTACTGTGTTAAAAGTAGGAAATTTTGGAAGGATTTGTCATGTGCTATTGTTACAGTACTCAATTTTGAGATCAGTTTCACTGTATGTGAAATTCTGCTTGGCCTACATTTACAAACTAATCCAAAAATAAAGTGTATAAACTACCTCATTTTACTGGAAAAATGGTTCTTGAATACCAAGAAAAGTGCCAAATGTCTAATTTTTTTCAAAGAATATCTGCACTTTGTTAGAACCAAGTTAGAAGTCTTATACCTAGTTCATCAAAAGGAAAGAAACCTAGAGAACTTCCATGAAAATTATTTAGATTTCCTAAATTTTCTACAAAACCTATAGTGCCAATACAAGTGGTAATATATATTCAAATAATAATAATATCCAAAAAGAGTTACCTGTAGTTATGAATGAAAGTGTATGTGTTGTATGTGCCTGTGTGTGTCTGTATTTCAGTTTAAAATTGTTTGTGCTTCAATATGAAGGTATTATATTGTGCATTGTATTTATGTTGAGTGCCAATAAAAAAATGGATTTCTATTCATTGATATATTTATTGACACAAGTGAAACTTATAAATGTAATGCACCAACAAAAATCAAATAAACTAACCTTGTACAATGCTTTTGGGAATGGGCAATATTATAATTTTCACATGAAAGGTGAAGTAGGTGTGATACTGGCAGAGTTTCAAAATTCTGTGACCATATACATTTTAAAAAATAAATCTGGAGCCAATATGAATTACAAATTTAAGCTTCGAATAGGATTTTCAAATTTTTAAACCAGAGTCTTGGAGTAGTAAAATATCGAATAATTTTGATTTCGTGAATTTAAAATGGTAAAGAAGTAAACATTATACACACAGATTAAATATGATTATTTATTGTACTTGGTGTGAAAAGTTACCATTTAACAGTTGGTTAAACTTCAGTTTATGTATTGGTATTCTCCCTCTTGCAGTTAAAACTGTTTGTTATTACTGTACCCAAAGCAGAAAATCATATTTGTCAAATATGTAATGATAACTTAGTTGAAGATGAGGTTCATTTTGTCTGGAAGTGTATGTCATAATCAAATATATAATTGAAATATGTCTCATAGTTTAACATACTCTTTAAGATATACAAAATGGATGTATATGAACAGTTTCATCATATTAAGAAAACATAAAAATATAAGATGTCAATAATCTGTATTATAGAGTTATGGCAATCCAGGGAAAGCATACAGCAATGTTAGTTCTCTTCTTCTGTTATATTCTGCAATTTGTACATAAAATGGATTCAAATGACATGCAAGCCCATTCTGGTCTAGGTATAACACTCACTGAATTTTTGTTTTGCATATGTGTCCATTGTATACATGAATAATAAAAACAAATAAAAAACATAGTATCTTGGTATACACTAAAACTCAATGTGATATATGATAAACTACATAATATTATATGAACATTAAACTGCAGAACTTACAAACATTTTTTTTAATTATTCGTGTTGATTTTTTTGGTGAAAAATCCTGAATTTGAAGGTAGGGGTTTTATTCTCATAAATTAACAGACTAATGACATGTGCAAATATAACATTACATAGGTAATGTCATCCAGTCATTTAAATTAATAGGGATGTATGACAATGCTTCAGTGTTATTGAAATTGCTCAGAAAGAAACCAAAAACTGTGTTTCTTAACAAAAGTATGTTAAAAATATATCATAATACACATAGACAAGCTCTTACATCATCACTCAAATAATTAGCATATTAAATCTGTCATACAAATGCCTTACAATAATTATTAAATCCGACAGACCCACAAAAACAAAACAGATATACCAAGACAACCTTTCAAATGACAGCATCACAATTTTTATTGAGCAAATAATTATTAAGAATTAATTCATTTAAATTTCTGTGCAATAAATCTTCACTCACAATTCCAATACTTACCTCTGTTAGGAGGTAATTCACTATTACTTCCATTAGCAGGAATACCATTTTGTTCTTGCACATTGGGTATCTCATTTGGCCTGACATCAGAGGGATCATCATCTGCCGTTATTGAATGTCTCAATTCTTTTACAGAAAATACAAAGTTGTTCCATTGAAATGTCACAGAAATTTTTGCCAAGTTTTTGCTGTGGTATGATTATTTGATCTGTAAATATTTTAGATTACAGTTAACTAGCTGCAAAATATACCTTATACCAATATATATAGGCTTTATAAAATATATCTCACTCTACCTATTTTATTTTGTTTAACATACCAAAATTCTCAATGACTAAAATGATATGACATAATATAACTTAAATTCCTTTGGTATTATTTTTTGTGAAAAATCCTGAATTTGAAGGTAGGGGTTTTATTCTGATAAATTAACAGACTAATGACATGTGCAAAAATAACATTACATAGGTAATCTCATCCAATCATTTAAATTAATGTGAATTTATGACAATGCTTCAGTGTTACTGAAATTGCTCAGAAAGAACCCAAAAACTGTGTTTCTAAACAAAAGTATGTTAAAAATATGTCATAATACACATAGACAAGCTCTTACATCATCACTCAAACAAATTAACATATTAAATCTGTCACACAAATTTTTTACAAAAGTTATTAAATCTGACAGACCTACAAAAACAAAACAAATATACCAAGACAACCTTTCAAATGACAGCATCACAATTTTCATTGAGCAAATAATTATTAAGAATCAATTCATTTAAATTTCTGTGCAATAAATCTTCACTCACAATTCCAATACTTACCTCTGTTAGGAGGTAATTCACTGTTACTTCCATTAGCCGGGATACCATTTTGTTCTTGCACATTGGGTATCTCATTTGGCCTGACATCAGAGGGATCATCATCTGCCGTTATTGAATGTCTCAATTCTTTTACAGAAAATACAAAGTTGTTACATTGAAATGTCACAGAAATTTTTGCCAAGTGTTTGCTGTGGTATGATTATTTGATCCATAAATATTTTAGATTACAGCTAATTAGCTGCAAGATATACCTTATACCAATATATATAGGCTTTATAAAATATATCTCACTCTACCTATTTTATTTTGTTTAACATACCAAAATTCTCAATGACTAAAATGATATGACATAATATAACTTAAATTCCTTTGGTATTTTTTTTGTAAAAAATCCTGAATTTGAAGGTAGGGATTTTATTCTGATAAATTAACAGCCTAATGACATGTGCAAAAATAACATTACATAGGTAATCTCATCCAATCATTTAAATTAATGTGAATTTATGATAATGCTTCAGTGTTATCGAAATTGCTCAGAAAGAAACCAAAAACTGTGTTTCTAAACAAAAGTATGTTAAAATATGTCATAATACACATAGACAAGCTCTTACATCATCACTCAAACAAGTTAACATATTAAATCTGTCATACAAATTTTTTACAATAATTATTAAATCTGGCAGGCCCACAAAAACAAAGCAAATATACCAAGACAACCTTTCAAATGACAGTATCACAATTTTCATTGAGCAAATAATTATTAAGAATTAATTCATTTAAATTTCTGTGCAATAAATCTTCACTCACAATTCCAATACTTACCTCTGTTAGGAGGTAATTCACTATTACTTCCACTAGCCGGAATACCATTTTGTTCTTGCACATTGGGTATCTCATTTGGCCTGACATCAAAGGGATCATCATCTGCCGTTATTGAATGTCTCAATTCTTTTACAGAAAATACAAAGTTGTTACATTGAAATGTCACAAAAAATTTTTGCAAAGTTTTTGCTGTGGTATGATTATTTGATCTGTAAATATTTTAGATTACAGCTAACTAGCTGCAAGATATACCTTCTACCAATATATACAGGCTTTATAAAATATATCTCACTCCACCTATTTTATTTTGTTTAACATACCAAAATTCTCAATGACTAAAATGATTATTATTATTATTATGTATTTATACTCAGCGCAATATCTCCATATACTACAGGACTCAAAGCGCTAACCCGTCCGACTGCACAGGTACAGCCCCAACTCACAAGCAACTGACATTCCCCTAACTGGAAGATATAGGCTCAAGGATGACCATTTATCAACGTCCTTGAGGTTCTTTAACCTGCCACTGGGGATAGGACCCAATGACAGAGGACCGCCATTTTAAGTGGTCATCCGAGCCACTATGTATCTTCCTGTACCTGGGATTGAACCCACGTCCTCTGAGTTCCTAGACAAGTGTGTTACCCTCTAGGCAGATAATGATATGACATAATATAACTTAAATTCCTTTGGTATTATTTTTTGTGAAAAATCCTGAATTTGAAGGTAGGGGCTTTATTCTGATAAATTAACAGACTAATGGCATGTGCAAAAATAACATTACATAGGTAGTCTAAAGAAACCAAAAACTGTGTTTCTAAATAAAAATATGTTAAAAATATGTCATAATACACTTAGACAAACTCTTACATCATCATTCTAATATATTAACATATTAAATCTGTCATACAAATTTTTTACAATAATTATTAAATCTGACAGGCCCACAAAAACAAATTAGATATACCAAGACAACCTTTCAAATGACAGCATCACAATTTTCATTGAGCAAGTAATTATTAAGAATCAATTCATTTAAATTTCTGTGCAGTAAATCTTCACTCACAATTCCAATACTTACCTCTGTTAGGAGGTAATTCACCATTGCTTCCACTAGCCGGAATACCATTTTGTTCTTGCACATTGGGTATCTCATTTGGCCTTACATCAAAGGGATCATCATCTGCCATTATTGAATGTCTCAATTCTTTTACAGAAAATACAAAGTTGTTTCATTGAAATGTCACAGAAATTTCTGCTAAGTTTTTGCTGTGGTATGATTATTTGATCCGTAAATATTTTAGATTACAGCTAACTAGCTGCAAGATATACCTTATACCGATATATATAGGCTTTATCAAATATATCTCGCTCTACCTATTTTATTTTGTTTAACATACCAAAATTCTCAATGACTAAAATGATATAACATAATATAACTTAAATTCCTTTGGTATTATTTTGTGAAAAATCCTGAATTTGAAGGTAGGGGTTTTATTCTGATAAATTAACAGACTAATGACATGTGCAAAAATAACATTACATAGGTAATCTCATCCAATCATTTAAATTAATGTGAATTTATGACAATGCTTCAGTGTTATTGAAATTGCTCAGAAAGAAACCAAAAACTGTTTCTAAACAAAAGTATGTTACAAATATGTCATAATACACATAGACAAGCTCTTACATCATCACTCAAACAAATTAACATATTAAATCTGTCATACAAATTTTTTACAATAATTATTAAATCTGGCAGGCCCACAAAAACAAAACAAATATACCAAGACAACCTTTCAAATGACAGCATCACAATTTTTATTGAGCAAATAATTATTAAGAATTAATTCATTTAAATTTCTGTGCAATAAATCTTCACTCACAATTCCAATACTTACCTCTGTTAGGAAGTAATTCACCATTACTTCCACTAGCTGGAATACCATTTTGTTCTTGCACATTGGGTATCTCCATTGGCCTGACATCAAAGGGATCATCATCTGCCGTTATTGAATGTCTCAATGCTTTTACAGAAAATACAAAGTTGCTACATTGAAATGTCACAAAAATTTTTGCTAAGTTTTTGCTGTGGTATGATTATTTGATCCGTAAATATTTTAGATTACAGCTAACTAGCTGCAAGATATACCTTATACCAATATATATAGGCTTTATAAAATAAATGTCGCTCTACCTATTTTATTTTGTTTAACATACCAAAATTCTCAATGACTAAAATGATATGACATAATATAACTTAAATTCCTTTGGTATTATTTTTGTGAAAAATCCTGAATTTGAAGGTAGGGGCTTTATTCTGATAAATTAACAAACTAATGGCATGTGCAAAAATAACATTACATAGGTAGTCTAAAGAAACCAAAAACTGTGTTTCTAAACAAAAATATGTTAAAAATATGTCATAGTGGTTAATTTTGATACATTTTTGGTTGATGATCTATTATTAGTTAATTTTGCTACATTATTGGTTAGCTGACACATTATTGGTTATTGATACATCAATGGTTGTACCAAACGACTATATAGAAGAACAATAGCTGAAAAACAGACTCTGCATAATCAAAACATAAAAATGACAAGTGTTTCTATTTTTAAGGCAAAGGAATGTATGCTATGTAATAGTAATAATTCTTTGGATGCTGGCACTGATGTAAGTGACTCTTAATATATGGATATTGCACAAAAACTATTATATGTGAGTGATGTCATGCATTGAAAGGTATGGTGTTTGTGAATATTTGTAGTTTAAAAAGAATTCTGTCACCTTGTAATATGTTAACTGATAAAATTTCAAAGTTGTATTTGAAAAGGTGAAAAAGCTAAAGGGTATTTTGATGCACGTGTACCAATGGATATACACTCTATAGTTAAGTTAATATCCCCTTTTGACCTGTGTGTAAGTCTCAGTTTCAGCAGAGCCTAATTTCTGTACTATTTACTACCTGATGGGTCACTGTATGCCAACACAACTGTATTATTCAGTCACTTTATTTCTATATTGTACTTGAACAGTTACATTGATTGCATGTTAATGCAAGGTGACTTCAGTGCTAAAATTGATGATTAAAATAACTATATTAAAGTACTGACTTCATAAAAATCATACATTTGTAACTAATGAAAATAATACATACTTTGAAAATGTTGAACATTTCTCAAAAGATTCTAGAACATGTCTTATTAATGGCAGAGTGACAACAAATTTAAATGCTGCACTTATTTTAACACCCGAGGAATCTCAGTTGTTGACTTTTCCCTAAAACACCAAGAAACTGTTTCACTGAATTAAGAAATGTGATTTTTTCCTGTTTCTGATTTATTGTATAAGTATAACTTGTAAGCTCAATTACTTGTAAGCTGCCTGATCATTCAGCAACTGTCTTATCAATCATGGTTTCACCCTTCAAAAAAGGTAAACTATTAAATTACTCAAAAGTCAAAGGCGAAATTTTACATCTCATTTGACAACCAGGACATCATATTCTCAGCACTGTCACTTGTGTGTGTAAAACCCACACAGAGATGACACCCATTAAATGTGAAATGAAATGGTGTGTAATAGTTAAGAGCTTAACTATTTAATTTGTTTGCTTCAATCCTTTTCACCTTCACCAAAAGTTTACTGAATAAGTGGTATCCAATCAATTTTTCTAGGGCTGTCTTGAAAATGGGTGATGCTGGATAGGCGCCCAATGAAGAGACTTTCTGACAGGAGTGATATGCAAGTACTTGGTGGTATTTGCAACATTTCTAGTACGACTGTTTTGGACACAGTGAAGCCTGCAAAGATGGAGAGCAAAGACTTCTAAACAAGGAATTACGGTGGCTGAGACAACTTCCAACCAAAGTGTTTGCAAGAAAGTGTTGTTAAAATAGCAATATCACATATTAGATACCCTCTGAGGCGCTTAAGAACCCTGATAAGAACAAAACAAGACTTACAGGTATTCCTGACATGGCAATAGAAGGAAAATCCGAGTCAAACCAATAGCTATTGAGCCAAATATAAAAAATTCTGTATAATCAGGATTAAGATTAAGCTTGTTTGCAGAAAGCCACTTCTTTGTTTGCCTCAGGATTTTCGATTTCAGTTATTTATTTTCAACTTCTGAATTTTCCATATTTTTCACAATGAACTCTGCGCCTTTACTAACTGTAAATAAGCTACAATCGGTTATTGCCAACAGGCTATTGATAGGCTGCTTGCCTTCATTAGACTTACTTTCAATATGGGTGTTAATGCTTTTGAGTGTATCAGCTATTTCCTCATCCATATCTGACATTGTATACTTTAAGATATATTTTTGACAAAATTGCTTCTGTTGATACCAAAAAATAAAAATAAATAAATTAAAAATTAAAAAAACCGAACAACATTGATGAATCACACAGTACAAATATTGTTCAAAATAAACTTTCTTTTAAGAGTAAAACTAATATTTTTAGCATGACAAATGACGTTCTTATTATTCAGTTTTCCCTGTACCTTTCACCAATAAACCATGCAAGAAGAATATTACAGGTACTATAGCATTTTTTTTTACAAATTTTTACAAGGAATAAATTGTTTCACGTAGTTTGTGGTGGCCAAAAATCTGCAGTTGTAAGGTACAATGGCTAGAACAGTCAGTTGCTAAGGTCACCACAATGTAAACAAACCTCCATGAAACAATTTATTCCTTGTAAAAATGAAAAGAAAAATGAAAAAGTCTGTTAAATAAGCCTAAATGTGTCCTCAATTCTGATTGGCGAAACGATGAAATACTTCACCAGTAAAATACAGCATAACCCTGTCACTCCCTTTTATCGCTCATTATGGCTGTCGTAACAATGAATGTTTTACAGTAAAATTGCAATAATTATTCATCTTAAAATAAATTGTCATGTTAGAATAGGAATAACCCCCTCCCAAACCAAACCTTCGGGGTTTATAATCTGAAACCATGATAAAATTCTGCACATACCTTTGGTTTGGTCAGAGGTTATTATAGAAATAGACAACGACGAGTGAGGGGGTTATAGGAAATTTTACAACGATGAGCGATATTAGAATCACGAAGGCGGAGCGTGAGTCCTCATCGTTGTAAAATTTCCTATAACCCCGAGCTCGGAGTTGTCTATTTCTATTCTAACATGATATTTTAGAAGATCTTATAAAATTAGTTTTGAAGCTATTTTGTAGAAAAAATATACGAATATTCGGCTAAATTGCAGAATTCCCCTCCCGGATATAGCTGAAAGTAGTTCCATCATATATCTATATATATATCTATATATATATATATAGATATATCCAATAAAAATAAATAAAAATAAATAAAATAATACAAATTAATAAATATGTGGATTATTAAGTAGACGTGTAGGCAGGTAGACAGGTCGGCAGGTAGACAGATATTATAAAAAGTATAAAAAAAATAATAATAATTTACAAAAAATATTTGGAGTATTTTGGAATATTTTATATTTGGAGATTATAAAACAAAGGAACAATGTAACATAGCTTCTGATTGGTTAATCAGACATAAAAAATCATGCATTATATTGTCATAAAGTTGTGGATATTTGTTCTGGTGACCTGCCGACCTGCCGACCAGCCGACCTGCCAACCTGCCTACCAGCCGACCAGCCAACCTGTCTACCTGCCTACATGTCTACCTGCCTACATGTCTACCTGTCCACTTATCTTATTTTCCATTTAATCAGGAACTATATTATTGCAGAAAATAACTTCACTTATATTCCTACGCCTTTCTACTTCCGGGAGGGAAATTCTGCAATCCTTCCGAATATTCTATAAAATTTTGTTTCTCGAAGGGTACAGTTGAATTATTGGAAGAGCCACAAAATAAGATAGCCCATTTCTTTGTTAAACATAATTAAACTTTAGCAGATTCATGTCAGTATATTTTATTTAAAATATAAGAATCCCTGAATATCGTATTTACTATTATTTATCTATTTCTTGAAAAAAATCCAAGCTGTTACTTCAATTTTTCTTTTTGTAGAGCAGCATTGTGAGTGATAAAACAGAACCAATGAGGTTATGCGGGGTTTTACAGAGCAATTTTTTGTGTCTTATCCAATCAGAATCGCGGACACAGCCGTGTCATGTTAGAATATAGAAATAGACAACAACGATTTCTATTTCTATTCTAACATGACATTTTAGAAAATCTTATAAAAATTAGTTTTAAAGAAAAATATACAAATATTTTATAAAATTTTGTTTATCGAAGGGTGAAGTTCAATTATTGGAAGAGCCACGAAATAAGATCGCCCTTTTCCTTGTTAAACGAAATTAAACTTCAGCAGAATTCATGCCAATAGATTTTATTTAAAATGTAAGAATCCCTGAATATCGTGTGACCGGAGATGAGACGCATCTGCCCTCACTTAACTACAGATATCTCCGGTGAAACCAGGGGGTTGGGAAGAAGGAGCAGAGAAACGACAGTCTTAACTAAAAGTTTATTATCACTCACATCATCCCTTGACACCACCAGCAGCAAGTGAACTTAAAGTCACGTAAAACGAAAACACCTACAAAAACATAATTAACCATTAAGTGGAATGACCGGTAAAGCATTGAATGAATACACAATTAACTAATTCAATATCACTACTTTACATATACTAGAAAGTATCATTCCAAATACTATTATATCACCTACTAAAATGCTTAGGTGTCAAGATATCACAGTCATTCGAATAAATGAAATAAGTTAATTTACTATATACAAAATAAAATAGTTACTATGACAACTACAAGCACCATTCCTTTCTAAATGACTAGATAAGTATCAGACTAGTTTTAGCTACATGACAAAATAAAAGATTCTATAAAATAAATGCAAAATAGTCTTCACCAAGAATTACCAATCAAGTGAACATAAACAAAACAAACTGTTCACAAGTTCAAAGTTAAAACCCAAACTCTGACACCAATACAGCCAAAAAGAACAATCTCTGAAATACACTGTTTAAATATAATCCACCAACCTGCACTCTGCTACAACACACACAAGCCAAGCCTGCACTCAACCTCCTCTAAACAAACATCCTCACAATACAGAAGCAAAAAGTGGTTTGTTTGTTACATTCCCGCGGATTTCAATATAAACAAAACGGACAGCATCCAGCAGAAACTTGTAATTTTAGCCGGCCAAAGCAAACCAAATAAAAATACCAGCCATTTAAATCGGCCGCAATTGCTGTGGCTACATACTCCCCCTCACAGGGAAATGACATCCTGACATTTCAATCTACCCAAAGCTTAATTAGCTTAACAGAACCACTCCAAACCAAACACACTACAGGAGATGTTCCAGCTCCTGAACACACCCCAAAGACTTTCAACCAGTTGTCCTACACATAATTGAGAAACATACAGCCACTCAACCAGTTCAAAAGAACCACATCTAAAACACAACTTATATGTTACTATTTACAACAAAATATTACCACATTCTCACCTCCACATTCACTTCAAAATCTTTATCATGCTTTGTAGCAGCTCAATTTTTTGCAATTCTAAATCAGATTTTTTCTGTTCCGATTCATGCGACTCCGATGTATGAAACATGTCATACACAAAATCTGGACGTAAATGACCCTGAGTTCGGGTCCTAGTCAACCTTCTAGGAGCAGGAACAGGAGTCGGTGCAACTGATGATTCATTATCACCACTATGATCAACAGTGCTGACTGAATCATCCACACTCTGTTCACTCGACTCAACGCTATGATCCTCCGAATCCACAACAGATTCATTTAGATCTTGAACATCAGACTCAAATGTCCCTGACTCATGTTGAGGTCCCGAAACCAGAACACTTCCCTCATCTAAATCAGTTTCCAAATCCACACTCTCACTATCAAGTGAATCGATGTCAACCTGTGGTGATAGCACTGGAACCCGGTTAGATTTCCTGACACACGTCACTTCAACAACAGAATCACCATCTGAAGCTTCAGTTTCAGACTGTGTCTCAGTCATCAATGGAGGTTGCTCAACCAAAGTTTCAACTTGTGGGCCTGGCAACTTAGTCCTACGAGGTACAGGTACTGGTTTCGGTTTTGACAATGGTAACACAGAAATAGGAAGTAAAAGGTTTCTGTGAAGAGTTTTCATATGGCTCCTACCAACTTCAGCCTTAACCCTGTAGACAGGAATTTCAGGACTTGGTTGGTCCACCACTACATATGTCTCCTCACTCCACCTGTCTGCCAATTTCTGCATTCCCTTTAAACCAACCTTTCTGACCAAGACTTGGTCACCGGGAGCCAAAACAGCACTCCTCACACTCTGGTCATAGCACTTCTTTTGGCTACTCTGACTAGCCCGACTATTAGCTTCCGCTAGCTCATAAGCTATTTTGAGTCTATCCCTCAAATTACCGACATAGTCAGTGGCACACTTTGGCTCATGTCTTCCCAAAGCAAGGTCAACAGCGATCCTTGGGTGATGCCCAAACATTAAAAAGTATGGTGAGAAGCCAGTGGTGTCATGCTTTGTGCAATTGTAGGCGTGAACCATGGAACCTATGTGGCTTTTCCAATCAACCTTCTGGTTGGATTCCAAAGTCCCGAGCATATTGATGAGAGTCGAATTAAACCTTTCGGCTATCCTATTTCCCATAGGATGTTAGGGGGTCGTTCGACTTTTCTCAATGCCTGACAAAGCACATAAGGCTTCAATAAGTTTGCTTTCAAAGTTGCGTCCCTGATCACTATGAAGACGCTTGGGAAATCCATAGTGCACAAAAACTTCTCAAACAGAGTCCTAGCAGTAGTTCTAGCTGTTTGATTATGAGTGGGATATGCCTGAGCATACTTCGTGAAATGGTCAGTTACAACTAACACATTTTCAATCCCACCTTTTGATTTTTTCAATTTGAGAAAATCAATACAAACGAGCTCCATTGGCTGGGTAGTTTCAGTTGTCACCAGTGGTGCCCTTTGTGGATTTAAATCCTTGCGCCTGATACACCTACCACACTTGGCGATATAATCAACAACTGATCGCTGCATGCTCAGCCAGTAGTACCGCTCATGAAGCAGCTCCAGGGTCCGATCTCTTCCGAGATGACCCATTCGGTCATGCACATAACTCAAAGCTACTTCACGGTATTTACTAGGCACAACCAGTTGATATTGCACCTCACCAGAGCAATCCCTTCTCCTAATCAACTTATGGTCAATTAACTCAAGATTCTTTTTCTCCCTCAACAATCTCTTTGCTACTGGTGACAAATCGCCAACAGTCAACTTATCAGCCAACGCCTGCTTGACGAGGCCAATATCAGGATCATTATCCTGTTCAACAGCCCAGTTGATATCAGAATTTGACCCAATCTCCTGCTCATAATTATCAGGTAATCCCTGTTGACTGAAACAAAATGACTCTACAGGAGAGATGTTATCAACATGAACATGCAAAAGTTGACTGACCACTTCTGCAGTGACTTCAGGCCATTTAATCCTTGACAAGGCATCAGCGACATGGTTACTTGAACCCGGACCATATGAAAGAGTGAAATGGTAATTGGCCAACTGTGCGACCCAACGGTGACCTGTAGCATCCAGTTTGGCATTGCGCAACACATACGTCAGTGGATTATTGTCAGTAATCACTGAAAAACTGTTGCCATAAAGATAATCGTGGAACTTCTCTGTCACAGCCCATTTCAAAGCCAAAAACTCCAACTTATGGGCAGGATAATTCCTTTCGGTCTTGGAGATACCACAACTGGCAAAAGCAATAGCCCTCCTAACACCCTCTTGTTCTTGTGACAACACGGCCCCTAGACCATCCCCGCTGGCATCTGTGTGAAGTATGAATGGCTGAGTATAATCAGCAAAGCCTAATATAGGAGTCTTGCAACAGACATCCTTGAGTTCCTCAAAGGCTTTCTGCTGAGCTGACCCCCATTTCAAGGGTGGATACTTCACCTTGGTCTTTGTTTTCAACTGAAAATGTTCACCTCCCTGTGTGACTGCATGCAATGGTTTGGCAATCTTGGCAAAGTTTCTAATAAACCTTCGGTAGAAACTGGCGAAACCAAGAAAGCTTTGCACCTGTTTCACAGTCTTCGGGACAGGCCATGACTGAACACAAGCCACCTTCTCTGGGTCAACACTAATACCCTTATCACTAATCACATGGCCAAGATATTTAATATCTTTGCACAAGAAACGGCACTTTGAAGGACTAAGTTTCAAACCTGCCTCTTTCAATTTCTTGAAAACTGCTTCTAAACGCAGGATGTGCTCCTCGTATGTCCGGCTGTAGATGATTATATCATCTAAGTACAGCAAATAGTAGGTTAAATGCAGATCACCCATGCAATTTTCCATCAACCTCTGGAAAGTGGCTGGAGCATTAGTTAGTCCGAACAGCAATCGTTCACACTCCCAAAATCCAAGAGGTCCGACAGTGAATGCAGTCTTGCATTTATCCTCCTCTGCTAGAGGAACCTGCCAGTATCCTGATTTAAGGTCTAACACAGAAAACCACTTTGCGCCTGACAAAACATCCAAAGTGGAATCAATCCGTGGCAAACTATAAGAGTCTGGAATGGTTCTAGAATTCAAAATTCTCATGTCCAAACAAAATCTCAATGCCCCGGATTTCTTCCAAACTATAACCACGTTGGACGCATATGGACTTTGACTTTTCCGAATCACACCAAGGGTTTCCATCTCCTTCAAGTGCTTACACACTTCCTCAAACATTGAAGGTGGTATAGGACGTGGCTTCTCCTTGAATGGAGTATTATCCTTCAGGCGTATACAGTGTTCGGCTTTATCTGTCAACCCCAAGTCCAAATCATGCAGAGAGAACACAGATTTCCACTTCAGCAAAAGTTGCTGCATCTCCTCCACCTGTTCAACTGGCAACTGGGCCTTCATGTGCAAAAAATTCTTAAGGAAGTCGGCATCAGATTTGCTTGAAGCGGTACATGATACACCACCTCCTTCAATGTCCTCAATTAAATCAACATCTTCGGTGCTGTACAAATCACAGATCCGGGCTTTTGCCGGAATGGTAACATCTTGAGAAAGGTGATTTACCAGCTCAACTGGCAACTTGCTCTTCGCCTGTCCTGGGGAAATACAATTCACACTTGGTGTAGCAATGACCCCCTTTGGCAACCCACTAGCCCCATCCAAGCACACAGTCAGCTTTTGACAAATAGCCTTGACCCTGGTCTGACCATGAAAGATGACACGACCATGAGCTGGAATGGTTAATGGCCTAGTAGAAGTCATTACTCCAAGGCAACTGGCATTTTCTACCACAGCCTGATGCCTCGCAAGCAGGGCAAATGTATTCTGCCAAACAAAGTCTTCGGCTGGAACCTTCCCTTTCATCAAACTTAAAATGTTTGTCCCAAGAAGTACAGGTACTCTACTGTGGTACTCAGTATCAGGGACCACCAATAAAACAACAGGTACACTGGACATATCCATCCTGGGACAACGAATGACGGCTTCTACAATTCCCAAATATGGAATATCATGACCTCCTGCCCCTTTAATCCTAAACACTTTGTCTAAAGGCTGAATGAACAGATTTAGCAATGAACACAGGTAAGAAGACATGGTGCTTACCATGGAACCAGTGTCCAAAAGTGCTAATACCTGTTTGTCATTGACAAACACTGACACCTCATTTCCTTTCCCTACCACAGCATTCACAGGTCTATGGGAGCTTTTCACTGTGTTGCCGGACCACTCCCCTTGTCCGACCCCTGGGAGTTTAAAGGACAATTCCTTGCAATGTGTCCAAGTTTGTGACACTTAAAACAGCGCACTGGCTTCCTGGCATTCCTGTCGGAGTCCTGTGACTTCTGACCTGTTCGATGTTGATCATCATTATGTCTATGTGTCTGGCGGTTACTCTGAATTTCTTTTTCCAAGGTGTTTAACCTGGCTAGAATTTCTTCAAAACCCCGTTCAATAGCGGGTGACATCTCTGAGTGAACCTGCTGCAACTTCACTCCATGACCAGCGAACTCACTCTCAATCTTCCTTGCCTCCACAATAAATTGCGGGCTGCTTGCCAGTTCATCAAATTTATGCCTTAAGGCATTTCTCATCTTGTCATCACACATCTTAGTCCAAAACTGGGTGTTCACCAGTATGTCATAGTTGTTTGGACTAATGGCATTCCCATCCTTCCTCGTTATTTTACTTGCAATATCCTCCAGCCTGGCGTACCAATCGGTGATGCTCTCACCGGGTGTCTGGGAGGCGGAATAGAACTGGGCAAGTAGTACATGAGGTGGATTGACATCCCCAAACATCATGTCATAACGTGTGATAATATCATTCACAGTTGCATCTTCACCCATATGCAGAACAATCTCCTGGGCCTGACCCTTAATTGACCTCTTAATAGCGGTTAACACCATCCCTTCAGGACATCCCTGTTTGATAAGACACTGGACATCATAGCGAAACTGCTCAAAGGAGCAATCCTTTGAGGATCCTGAAAAGGTGCTCACATGAATGTTGTTCACAGTTTTAGATGATCCAAACTGGAATGACTGTTCTGGATGAGGTGTTGAAAACACAGGTTGAGGGGGCACAGGATGCTGTGAGAAACAACCCATCCGGGGTGGGTTGAACATTGGAGTGTAGGGAACTCCCATCTTGGGCGCGGCTAGTCCAACTGGAACTTGGGGTCCCTGTGCAGAAGAAGTGGGTTCTGCTACTGTACCAGAAGTCGAAAATCCCAAAGCAGCTCCTAATTGTTGCTTTTGCTCCAAACTCCATCCAGCAATGGCTTCTAGCACATCACTCAATTTTGCTGAGCCCTTCATATCAGAAGTGGGCACTTCACTTCCAGTAAAAACAGTTGTCTTGCCAACAGCCCCAAATATTTCGGGTTTCAACTGCATTAGAATTTTATGGGACTTACTATTCAAACCATCAGCCCTTCCATACCCATCAAACACGGGTTTTCCAGCGAAACGCTGGATTGTTGCCTCAGCTAACTGAGCATTTGCAAAAACCAGGAAAAATGCGGTATCACCATGCAAGATGACGTCCGAGATAACCTCTGCCGGGTTCGCAGACAGACACAAGTTTTGACAAACCTCTAAGGGCCTGGCGCCAGCTTTTAATCCACTCACGTAAACTATATTTGAAGTCGACGTGGTTAACTTTACTACAAAGGTCAACCAGTCGATATCGTCAAAGATATATCAACAGCAAACTCGCTTCCTGTTATCTTCTGTCTAGCAAAATTTCTAACTAGAGCTGAATGTTTTGCTCACCTAATAATATCAATTCTCACCTAATTAAAACAAAAGAAATAGTAGTCTGATAGTCATTAACCTCCATACGACGATCTCATACTAGTGGCTGAGTAGGGGTATCACAAGTAGCTACTGTTTAAAATACTACATTTCAATCAGGTTAAAAACCTAAGTTCACTAAGTAAATCACCTCAGCGTTGATAATATCAATTGTTTTTTTTTTTTTACCAAATGGACACAAACTGTGCTGCAATACGTAAGTATATTGTACGCAATAAAAGCTATTTACGCAACAAATCAACCTAAGGGATGTTACGCAATAAATCAGTGCTATTGATGTTACGCAATAAATCAGTGCTATTGATGTTACGCAATAAATCAGTGCTATGGGTTTTACGCAATAAAAATGTAAGATAATAAATCAACACTCAAGCACAATAAGTTTTTAACAGTCTACCCGACTACATTTATTCATACAACCATGCAGGATAAAGTTGTATCACACACAATCACTCCATCACCAAACATTCTTCAACCACAGGTGACAACACGCGGTACCAACGAAATCCTGTGAAAATATTCTGAATACAAGCTGTTACACTCTCCCCCAGTGACAATTTAATCACAACCCCTCACAATGCACCACAATGTTAATCAGCAAGCAATCTTAAATAAGCGAACAAAATAGAAAGGCTACTGAAGTATTATGTGCTCTAAATATCCCCCATAGAATATAAATATCACAATTATTTTATCAGAATAAATTTTATAATTAACCTTTACGGGCAACAACCACAAAAAAAACTTTCTTCTCTAAGGTCAATATATCCCAACCATTACTCAGCACAGAATAAATTTTATAATTAACCTTTACGGGCAACAACCACAAAAAAAACTTTCTTCTCTAAGGTCAATATATCCCAACCATTACTCAGCACGAAATAAAACATGAATCACACAAAAGAAACTAAAATACTTGTAACTACTGTGAAAAAAAATGTATCACCAAACATCAGTTATAATCACAACATTACATAAGTAATACTGAGCATTTTAAGTGTCTCTAATACATATTCCAACTGTAAACTACCCTAATCAAAAGTTAAATTTATCACACTTTCTTATCACTTTCTAGTATCCTGCTAATAATTCTAAAAAAATCTAAAACTGTGAAAAGCCGGTAAATGCACAAATCAGAATTTATATCAACCACCAATGTCCATCAATCGTTAGCCAACTACTAGTTCAATATCATTTCAGTCACTCTAAGACTTCCTATTTAACCTTTCCATCCACAATGGTGGGACGATATTAATCTCTACTACAGTCTTCTCAAAATGCCAAACACAGTTAAATTATTCACCCTTAGCTAATGATCAGCAGCAATAGGCAGCGGCACTCTAGTTGACGGAAGACAACGGCACTCCAGCTGTAAGAGAAATGTTTGTGTCGCATCGAACTGCACTTAACTAACTACAGGTGTTTTCCCAGTATAAGCTGATGTTCCTCGGATATGACTGTCGTGGAAGGCCCTTCACCCCAACGATTTCATTAGGGGCTCCAATGTGACCGGAGATGAGACGCATCTGCCCTCACTTAACTACAGATATCTCCGGTGAAACCAGGGGGTTGGGAAGAAGGAGCAGAGAAACGATAGTCTTAACTAAAAGTTTATTATCACTCACATCATCCCTTGACACCACCAGCAGCAAGTGAACTTAAAGTCACGTAAAACGAAAACACCTACAAAAACATAATTAACCATTAAGTGGAATGACCGGTAAAGCATTGAATGAATACACAATTAACTAATTCAATATCACTACTTTACATATACTAGAAAGTATCATTCCAAATACTATTATATCACCTACTAAAATGCTTAGGTGTCAAGATATCACAGTCATTCGAATAAATGAAATAAGTTAATTTACTATATACAAAATAAAATAGTTACTATGACAACTACAAGCACCATTCCTTTCTAAATGACTAGATAAGTATCAGACTAGTTTTAGCTACATGACAAAATAAAAGATTCTATAAAATAAATGCAAAATAGTCTTCACCAAGAATTACCAATCAAGTGAACATAAACAAAACAAACTGTTCACAAGTTCAAAGTTAAAACCCAAACTCTGACACCAATACAGCCAAAAAGAACAATCTCTGAAATACACTGTTTAAATATAATCCACCAACCTGCACTCTGCTACAACACACACAAGCCAAGCCTGCACTCAACCTCCTCTAAACAAACATCCTCACAATACAGAAGCAAAAAGTGGTTTGTTTGTTACATTCCCGCGGATTTCAATATAAACAAAACGGACAGCATCCAGCAGAAACTTGTAATTTTAGCCGGCCAAAGCAAACCAAATAAAAATACCAGCTGTTTAAATCGGTCACAATTGCTGTGGCTACAATCATATTTACTATTATTTATCTATTTCGTGAAAAAAATCCAAGCTGTTACTTCAAGTTTTCTTTTTGCAGAGCAGCATTGTGAGCGATAAAATAGAACTCATGAGGTTATGCGGGGTTTTACAGAGCAATTCTTCGTGTCTTAGCCAATCAGAATCGCGGACACAGCCGTGTCATGTTAGAATCCTATATTCTAACATGACGAGTTGCGCAGAAACGAGTTTTAGCTCTATGCGCACACAGTTATCTGGGACAACAATTGCACGCTGTTCCATTCAAAACTGGTGGAAAAATGTAACTTATTTCGTTAAAGTACAAGTGGATTATTTTTATTCTCACGTGACACTTAGGCTTATTTAAGAGACTTTTTTCATTTGTTTTTAATTTTTACAAGGAATAAATTGTTTCACGTACTTTGTGGTGGCCAAAAATCTGCAGTTGTATTAAGGTACAATGGATAGAACAGCCGGTTGCTAAGGTCACCACAATGTAAACAAACCTCCGTGAAACAATTTATTCCTTGTAAAAATGAAAAAAAAAGAAATAAAGTCTGTTAAATAAGCCTAAATGTCATGTTAGAATAGAAATAATCCATTCGTGCCTTCGGCTTCGTAAAATTATTACCGGAAGTACCATGGTTAAATGCCGAACACAAACCATGATCACTCATGGATTATTTCTACATTATTGCTGACTACCATCTGGTATGACATCACGGGTGATGTCACATATGACGTCATTATGACATCATCATAGTATTCATTTTTTGATGACATCATGAGCTATGTCACAAACCAGGAGACTTGGAGTTCTTATATAAGCAGAGGCAATAGCTCTCAAGTTTATTCAAGGTGTAAGTGTTGAAGAATAAAGACCTACCACAGAACAACAGGTGACCTAATGGTAAGATATTTTAAATAAGCATATTTTTAGAAAGAACTGTAACATTTTAAAAAGCTGTAAAACGGTTAAAACATGCATTTTATCAGATTGTTTTAAAATCGTTTTTGTTCCTAAACTTTAATCCTGTGTATTTTGAAAATAATTTTATCCATGACCATGGTGTGAACGAACAGAAATGTTTATTTATGATATTTAAAAAATGCTGTTTCATTGATTAAACAAGGAAAAAGCTAAAAAATGCTAAAACTCAATGACAGAATCATTTTCACAAGGAATTTAGATCATATATGTGCACATGTATATTGTTCACATGCAAAATATAAATACATTTCGCTGTTGTTATATTATGTTTTAATAAAATATATAAGTACAATACAGTATAGTGGTTACAGCATTCATCTATCGAGAAGAAGGTTGTGGGTTTGAAACCTCAAGATTTATTTTTTTGCCTTTTTAAAAAACATTACTTTTCTTGCATGCCTTTATGTTTTAAAATGAGGGAATTCAGTTGAATGCTCCTAAAATAGAGGTGATTCTAAATTGTGTTCAATTTGTATTTGGGGCAATTAAGAAGGCTCTCACCGGTAATAAGAATGTTCTGTGTCACTATAATATTGGATCAGGCTTTTTGGTCTCATGTAACAGTTCTTATAAGACTGTATCTATTTGGCTATGGAAATCCACATTGGAGAAGACATACCCCCCTAGTGAAGAAATTTACCTTGACTTTCAGTAGTGAAATGAGTTCATAAAAGCATGCCAAAAATGTTTATAGAAAATCAAGAAATAAATTCTGGTGAACCTTGTATTGTCAACTCTGAAGATAAACCAGGATATGAGGCTACAAAATGTCAGGATCAGGAACATTTTAGTTTTGAATCAGAATCAGTCTAAACAGAAGAAATTGTTGTGACAATTCTAAAACCCATTTTTGATTATAGATTTGAATCTTCCTTAATTTTAACCAAGGACACTTAGTAAAAAAAAATGAATAACTTAAAATCAGTGTCCCAAAGGGCCCACTTTGGCAAATATTAAAAAAAGTGAAGAAAATATCAAACAGAGATTATAATGTCAGATGACATCAATTAATATCAAATTACATTATATTTTCAACGTATTTAACCAATGATAGAATTATAACTGCACAATACTTTGTGAAAAAATATATAAAAACATCCTGCATATCAAACTCATGTTTTACCAGTTAGTGAGGGAGCTTGGTGGTGTAGCGGTTAGAGTTCTCACCTCCAACCTCTGAGGCTGCGGGTTGGAATCTCGGGCCGGGTGCTTCATGTTGGAAAGTTGGCAGTTACTTGCTGATGCCCGGTGGTTTACAGTGCAGTATGCACTGGTTTCCTCCACCTGTAAACTACCTGTCACAATATTACCCTGGTTGTTGAACGCGACTTAAAACAACAAATAAATAAATACTAGTTAGTAGTATGAATAAAAGTAGTCTGATATACCCTATTCTAATATGGCATAGTTGTGTCAGTGACTCTGATTGGTGGAAAAGAAAAAATCTTTTATATCCTTTGCCTGTGTAATACTTCGCCCTATAATTGCCCACATGAAAGTGTTATTTAAATATAATGTAACCCTCATCATATTAGAATAGTTATCTATCACTGGTCAGACACTATGCAGAATTACAGTGTGATTGGCAGTTTAGTATCACAACGGCTGTTTCCATCTTGCATGAGTAGCTGAAACATGTGGTCATCTAATTGGGCAGACTTATTTACTTATTTACAGCAACTGGGACCTGAGCTTCAGTAGCAAATTGCATTGATCTTCTAGGACCAGAATCATCTTTTTACAGCATTTCATTTCTGCAAGAGTTTGAACTAAAGAGGTATATCCAAAGATGCCACAGTGCCCAGAAAACCACCCTTCTGACTGACCACCCACTTTTTAAACCTCATTGAAATTTTTGAATGACCTAGCACCTTAATTGTCTTGCTGCTTCTTTTAAGTTTCCTGAAATTATTATCACTGAGGGAAATATTTCTGAGAATATTCAAGCAGATTTCACACAGCCCTTTTAGCTCCTCGTGTGTGGCCTGATTCAGCAGCGCCTTCTCCCTCTTTGGACCACTTTTAACTACAAGTTGAATATAATGTTCCCTGTTTTTCAGTGCTTTAGACATGTTGAATATTGCCAAGCTAATTTAGAAAAGACACATTTTATTGGACCACCAAAGCTTTTATACAGGGATATAGGCTCCTTAATTGGTGAGGTAAGATGTTTGTTCGAACCCCTTATGGTTCAGGGGTGCAGGGTTTCAGGTTGAGGAACAGGTAACAATAGGGAGTGAATGTTGTATCTGCAAAGGCTTCCATAAAGAATTTTGTTTTGCTTGGGTTCATCTGCCTTGCCAGAACCCTAACCTATTCATTATCTCTGGGATTTTAAATACAATCATAATAATGGGTATTCAGGCCAATATTTGTTGTTTCTTTACTCTTTTTGGGCCAAATAGAAGATACTCAAATTTTTATGGTGACTCCCAGCACAAAAGAGTTTAGTTACCCTGTCATCATCTGGACAAGCAGTAATAATATCGTCCAAACAATCATATCATTTCTACCGACATCAAAATATCCCTCGTCATTAATATTTTCTGGTATGCCACATACAAATTCAATATATAGTATGGTTTCTTTTAGTTCATGATACATGGGCTGATCTTGAGCATAGATCCATAAAATCCTGTCTGGTGGTGGAAAAATTGACTGATTCATGGACTGCAAAAGTTTTTTAACGAGATATATTTTCACTTTGAGTCATCCCACAGATCATACGAATAAAAAGGTGTAGCAATTGACAAACCTGTTTTATTTCATTACAATAAGTGTAATACAAATAGAAAATTTTTTTTTTCTTTTTGATACAATAACTTTTTTCTCCAATTCTAATTCTAATTCGACTTTTATAGCACTTATCCTCCATACAGTAGTGGACTCTAAGGCTCAACAAGACAATGGCAATAGGTAAATTCAACGTCCAGGGACAGAAATAGGTCAGCACCAAGGAGAAGTCATAAGAGAAAATGAGCTAAGGAGGATATGTCTTTGCGTAGAGATAGGTTTTGAGCTTTTTTCTAAAAGAGGCAATAGTGGGTGATGCACGAATATCATCAGGCAATGAATTCCAAACACTTTTGCACTTTTTTATGATAGACTGCAACCTATGAAGATTGAATTTGGGGAGACTACTAATAAAAGCTTTGGCAACCGACACAGCTGCATCCTGAATCATGAACTGCCTAATGTTTTTACAATCCCTCAGTTGAATAAAGCAACCTTTACAAAGATTATCTACCAGTTTAGAGAAGGAAAACCCCACACCCAGGTTCTTGACTGACTCTGTGGGGTTAAGGGGGTTGCCCAAGATGTCGATTGGGAAACATGCTTTTAACCTTTCTCTGTGTTTCTTGGAGCCAAAAAGTATGAACTCAGTTTTATCAGGATTAAGTCATCCATTCTTTGACATCTTGAAGACATCTGTTCAACTTATCAAAAGCAGCTGAGGCATTCATGTGTGACAGATGGACATAAAGTTGTGTGTCATCAGCATAAATATGAAAGTCTTTACGCCTTTGTGTTTACCAATCAGTGTAGTATCCAAATCAGAACCCTGAGGCACGCCGAACAGCAGCTTTTGTAAATCCAACAAAGTAGAACCAATCTTAACAGACTGATAGAGTTATGTCAAATAAGAAGAGAACCACTTGAGAGCGTAGCCACCAAAACCCAACCAATCCAGAAGATTTATTTGTTGTTTTACCAACTTTCCAACATGAAGCTCCTGGCCTGAGATGTGAATCAGTGGCCTCAGAGGTTGGATTCAAGCACTCTAACCGCTACACCCCTGAGAACCCCCGAACCAATCCAGAAGACAACTGAGGAGAGTGGAATGATCAATAGTATAGGCAGCAGAGAGAACCAGAAGTACCAAGGCAGAAGGATGTCATTGAATATGATCACTATTTAGCAACCACACGTTCCACCAGTTTAGAAATGAAGTTAAGTCCGGATACTGGGTGGTACTTTTTCAAATCCTCAATAGGAAGAGGGACCTTATTAATAAGTGGAGTGACTACAACTTTTTTGAAGCCATCTGGAACCAGTTCTTCATGGAGTGAACAATTTTTCAACTTGGTTATAGATGGCAGAAGGATGTCAATGCATTCCTTAACAAGGAATGTGGGCAATCGGTCCAACAGACATGATTTGGTGAGTGATTTGCTGATTATTTAACCGATTTCATCTTGAGTGACTTGGGTAAAAACTGAGGTTCAAAGGGGGATGTACCGTGTCACAGGACTCAGATGAAGAGAAACTCTCATGAATTTTCATGATTTTATTTTTAGAAAAATGTATCATAATGATCAGCCAAGGACTTTGAGGATTTATAAGTTGCTAGAATAGTGCCATGGGATCTATGTAGGACTCCCGCCATAGTTCCTTAGAATCATGTCTGTTGTCAGAGAATGTGCTTCTTGTAATAGACAGTCTCGTCATGGTTCATGAGAGGATTACACCAGGCGATTTGATGTCAAAGATGACTCCTGTTACACTGACTTTTATCTTTACACCAAGCACATTCAAATGAGTGACTTTGCAAGGGGATAGCTGTCTGACAACCAGTCAGCATGCTGTTTTATCTTCAAACTGGACACAAGAGGAGCATGCCTGTTAGGGATGTGACTTAAGTCATGTACATACTAATCATACAGCTGTGAGACAGAATTTGCTGGACATTTCACAAAAGGCATTTCTTTAAGGTCAGACTGAAAGTCAGAAATATTGATACGATGGTACCTCCCATAGGAAATTCTTCTTTGACAGCAAGAGAGGGAGGAAAGTCAATAGCACATCTAATAACTGCATGATCAGATATGAATTCACAGATGTCAACATGTACACACACATCTTGATCAATAGGGGAGAGAATGAGATCAAGGATATGGCCGTGCAAGTGAGTGGTATTGTTAACGGACTGTTAGATTACATGATTCTAAAAGGGATTCCAATTTGTAATTATCAGTCCAAGGTACATGAATGTGTGTAATTGCACTCAACAGAAGACAGAAAACAAACAAAGGACATAAATTCATCTAAAAAATGGAAGAACATGGACCAGGAGGGTGGTAAATAGAAACTAGGAGCAAAGTTCGGCCAGAAGCTGAGGCTTGACAATATTTTCAAAGGAGCTATAATTTGGGGTGTCCACCTTGTGATATTTGTATGAATTTGTATGAATCATGAATAAAGAAACCAACACCACCACCAATACCTGATGAACAATAATGTTTGTAGTCGGCTTGAAGAATGTATCTGTGATATCAAGCAATGGATGCTCTGTAACAAGCTAAAGCTAAAGCTTAATGATGAAAAGACTGAGGTCCTTCTTTTGGGGTCCCCTTCTTGAAAAAGTGGCCTCAATAACACTTTGGATTGGTGACTCATTAGTAAGAAGTAGAGCTTATGGGAAAATCCTACGAGTCTTATTTGACTCAGAAATAAATATGCATAAATTTGTTCACCAGGAAGTGCTGCAGTGTACTAACTCAGATCAATTGCTCTCTGCCGCCGCTATCTGACATTGGATGCCACAAAAGCTTTAGTACATGCATATGTCACTTCTAGACTTGATTACTGTAATTCCATTCTACTTGGACTTACAAAGAAGTATATAAATAAATTTCAGCATATGCAAAAAGTGGCAGCAATCTTAGTGATGGGAGCTTCTAAAGAGGTTGACACAAAAAGCCTTCTTCATCACCTCCACTGGTTACCCATTTGGATAAGCTAAAATAAAACATTAATTTTTTTTAAAAAATTGTGCCCTGGGTTTTAAACCCATGACCTTCAGATGATATATGTGTGGAATATGGGTAAATTTCAATGTTTTATCTTGTTTTTGTCATTTCTTATTAAAGAAATAATAATAATAGATACTAACAAATAAAAAAATAATAAAGTGAAAACAATCTAAAAATAATTTGTGCCGATACTGGGTTTTGAACCCATGACCTTCAGATTATATTTGTGTGCGGGGTGTGTGTGTGTGTGTGGGGGGGGGGGTGAGTGTGTGTGTGTAGAATATAGGTGAGTTATTTTTTAAACTGAAGAAATAATATTAATAATAATAGCTATTAACAAATAGGAAATAAGTAAAAAAAATATGCCCTGCTGGGCTTTTAAACCAACAACCTCCTTGCTAAAAAGTCACATGCATCAACCACTACACTACACCAAACTACTGTGGAATTCAGTGAGCTGTAGTGTAATTAACTATTTTATTGATTTTTTGATATTTTTAAACCTTTCATCTTTTTTTCTATCATACTAATATATTTTAATAAAATACATAGTATATCCACAACATAGCATTTTAAACTTTGCATATCATCAATATACATACACAAAAATACACAGGTTTATATTTTAGAGAAAAAAATAAAGATTTCTTTAAAATCTTACTAAAACCAGTTTTTAACTTTTTAAAAAAAACTTCACAAAATATGTTTGTTTAAATATCTTACCATTACTTGTCCTGTGGTATGTCTTTACACTTCAAAGTTGGGACTTTGAATGAGCTTGAGAGTTATCACCTCTGCTTATATAAGAACTCCAAGCCTCCTGGCTTGTGACATCACTCATGATGTCATCAAAAAGGAATAATACGATGATGCCATAATGACTGAACATCATCTGTGATGTCATACAAGATGGCGGTGATCAGTAATATAGGAATATAGCATGAAAACGCAGAATTTTAGCTTGGTTGGCGTGGTCAGAGCAAGAAGGCAAATTAGTGCTTAATTGTCAAAGCCAACCAGTCTAAAATTCTGCGTTTAGATGGTTTTTAAGGGCTATATTCCTATTCTAACATGACTGTTTAAAATAAAACACCTCAAACACTTGTAAGATTTAAAAAAAATATCCAAGTGAACAAAATAGGGCGCTGCCATGTTGGCTGTTCCATCAATTGAACAGGGTGGTTTTTTCCTCCAAAAAATACTGTAAACTTTTTCTGGATTAAGATATAAGCAAACAATAAAAAACAAACAACTTTATTAACTATCGCATAGTATTTTAAATATAATTATGAAAATAAACTTATAGACTATTGTTTTCAGCCAATAATTATGCACGGGGAAGTTGACCACAGCCGTATGTTGATACAGAGTTTTAGACAGTTTAGAAATCGTGCTCAACTAATCAGAATGACGGACACATCTGCGTCATGTTAGAATATGGATTTTAGGGAACTTTGTCAAAAAATATCTTGGGGTGGAGTACCCAATACTCAGAATTAAGTGATCCCTCAATTTGCAACTTGTTATTTGATCATTTTAGGCATAAAAACACCAGTTTCAGTATAAAAATCACACACGTGGAACTTATTTCTGGCACTATTATAATATTATTATCATTATTATTATTCTGCAGGGATATCATATCTTCATAGCCACCATTGTTATTCCTACCATTCTTACTTGTCAATCATTATGATGTCAGTGCTCGTGTGATTTTTGAAGGATCTACCCCTAAGCCCCGCCTACTATCTGTCCATCACCAGTCACGTGACTAATGACGTCACGTGACAGTCATGTGACTACATACTGCAAATACTGCTGATTGGTTACACACTATAGTACCTGTAATATTCTTGTCTTGCGGTTCTACAAATATTAAGTTCCCATCACAAAACTATAATTTAATGAAGCAAATTCTCACAATAAACTACATAGTAACATCATAACAGTAAAGAGTAATAATACCTCGTCATGGTATAAAGATATTACACTGTTTTTCCTTATTTTTGTTGGATCAAAATCGGTGCAGAAATAATGGGCATATCGTAATATGAAAATCTGAAATGAGTAAAGTATTTGTAAACAAAAACTTTATGGTGTAAGTGGAGAGCTGGTATTGGTTGTAGTACTTTCACTAATGACTCAGTTAAGCATCAATGACACTATTTTAATATAATTATTTTAATGTAAAATATATTGCTTATGTACAGGTAATGCACGCCTGGCTGTTGACCAGGGCCCGTATTCAGAAAAGGTCTTATTCAGAAAAGGTCTTAGCCAGGGCTTAGGCTTAAAGTTGAGACTTTTGTCTCAAATTTCTGCCCAAAAACTTCTAAGACTTCTTGTCTTAGGCTTAGTGGTATTCACAAAGCAGCTAAGCCCATGAAATTGCTTAGTCAGTGGATTTTACTTTAAGACTGTTTGGTAGTGGGCTTAAATTTTGTAAAGAGGACTTAAATATGGCCACCATAACCTTTTCTTCACTTCAAAATTTAGAATGGCTGTAAATAAAGTATAATTATACAGAACACCTCACTAAAGTAATATTTTGAAAGTTAATATGTGGTAACAAGGTTTTCCATTTCAAAACAGCACTTTTTCTTCGATAAAATTCATTAAATGAAGGATATATGACACCAATAGTATAGTTTGAATAGAAAAGAAAGGTCACATGACACAGAAAACCACTGTGGTTATTTGATAATCTTGGACTTAGCTAAGTCAGACTTTGTGAATATGGTATTAAGACAAAACTTAGCTGAAACAAAGTCTTAACTTTAAGAGTGGATTTAAGCCTAAGACCTGGCAAAGTCTAAGACCTTTCGTAAATACAGGCCCTGGAGGTAGTACACTATTTCTGACCATTGACCTTTGGTATTATATGCCTACACAAGAATAATTGTCCAAAATCTCAGACATATCTTAAAGTACCTTTCCAATAACATATATAATATATCTCCAGCTAAAATAGTTATAAAACTTTTGAGCAAAAGGAAGGTGTTGACATCCTTGATCTTGCTCAGATTTTGGGGCATAGTTTTCAATGCTGATGTTGCACTTAAGCTGTAGATATTATATTTTTTTGTAATTTAAAGGGAAAACATTTTAGTTTTGGCACTTTTTATTTGAAAGAAATGTGCAAAATACATTCCAAGGAATTTGGAAGTTGTTATACACTAATAAATGAAGTATCACACAGTAAAGGTTCACCAAATTCCAATTATACAGCAGATGCACATACAAGATAGGTTAATGTTAAGCTATCAAAATGGTTATGAAAATGCACACTGACATAAAGGTTGAGGGTCTAAAATTCAATATGAAAGTTTGCCATGACATATTAGGTTTAATTACCCAATCCTGGATTAAAAGTTAATAAAATGGGAAAAATATGGTCAGTGAAAGACAAAACCAAGACAATTAATGTTTTCTAATGAGTCGAGAGTTTGTAAGACATTCTAACCACTCGGCTAAAAGGGAATTGTTAGAAGATCAAGGTACCAGTAGCACAAATATATCATATGCATATGTAACTCCACAAACTTCCAATATGCACATGACTTCGAAGTTACGGGTATAGTTTCCACTTATCTCTGCATATTGCATTTTCTGGCTATTAAATTATTCATCTGATATCATTTGCACTGGTTCAACTTATACAATTAGGTCTACAATACATAAAGGGTAATACACCCAGAAAGGAAGTCGATACAAAAGGCAGACATTTCTTGATTAATTATATGAGTATTTAACAGAAAGTGCTGTTATTAATCAAAATCAGCATGCTTTTGTGTTTTCTTACCCTGGCGTTGTCTATTCTTTCTCCTTCGCAGAATGAAAACCACAAGAAACATAACAATTACTAAAATGACAATGGAAGTACCAATAATGATGCTCAGATTTTTACTTTGAGAAGCTGAAAAAAGATTTTTCCTTGGAGAAGCTGAAAAAAAGAAAAAAAAACCAAGTAAATACACATATCTCCAACCTCTTGGCCAAGTGATATTTCCCTTTGGCCTATCTTATTTATTTGGGGTTTTACATCACTTTCAAGACTGTACAGGTCATATCACGATGTGTATTGGAAGGGCAGAGGAAAACCAGTACACACAGTTGGTCAAGGTTCTATACTGTAAACTGCCGACCAATCACAAGCAACTACCAGCTTTCCCACTTGAGGCCATGCAATAAACTGAACCCTGGCCTCTGAGGTAGGAGGCGAGAGTGTTACCACTCTGCCACCATGGCCCGATCCCTCTGGGCTATCAGTACTCAGCACTCAGGCTTCATAAAAATATTGCCCAGAAAAAGTGTTTTGTTCTGTAAATATTTACCTCATGGAAATATATGGAAAATAAAGCCCTATGTTGATCTTTTTGTGTGTAATATTACCTTTACCATGCATGAATGTGCATACTGAACCACCAGAGTAAAGGCCGTTGATTGACAAAGGAAAGCATTGCACAGAAGCAAATGAAGGTTTTTCCAACATAATGACCTTTATTGTACAGAAACTTGACCAACTGTATGGACTGGTTTCCTCTGTCCTACGTCTACCTGTCAATATAACTGATAAGGTACCAGGGGTGACGTAAAACACTAAATAAATAAATAAATAACTAATACAAATCAATTTCAATTCTCCAATCAAGTCTCTTCCAAACATTACACACAATGATAATTCTGCGATAAGATCTTTTACCACTTTACCACAATATATATATATAAATTCTGAAACAGCATGTGTTGTAGTTACAAAGCTACTTGAATTTCAGTTGAAAAAAGTTCAATATTTTTTTCAACATGTAAAGTTTCATTGCAATTAATTGTGTAAGTCATATGTGTGTAAGGATTGTATATTACATAAAGCTTCAAGAGTCTGCATTATCAACCAGCATGTCTCAGAGATCCAGTTTGAGGTCCATACCTTAGATTTGAATTCCATAATTCTTATAGGTTTTCATGCGTTATTTTTATCATCAAAGCCAGCTCAGATGATGAACTAACACAATTCAATTAACAAGAAACATAAGGAATTATACTTGAAGTTAACTTGGATTGTGTCAGTCCAGAGGACTAACTTCATGTACAAATTGCATTAATAAGACTTGAGATCCATTCAAAGAGGTTGTATGTGTAACTTTATGTCAATATTAGATTTTATGTAAAAACAGCCATCATATTAAGCAGAAGAAGTAGAAAAGCTGAAACAGTACTGTTACATTGTGCTAACCACACTAATTACACAGGCCAAGTGTCTATTTCCATGACAGTCTTTATGTTAAGGATGTCTTCGGTCAGTTTTGCCAGTACAACAAGGCCAAAAGGTGTTTTGGTCACCTAGCGCGAGCGCAAAGCCATCAGAGACATGAGTAGTGCAGTAGAATTTACGAAAGTTAGGTTACACCAAGAAATTCCAACTAAAACACACCCCACAGCAAGAGAGGTAAATTCACAATTCACAGGTGTTGTAAAGATCATCAAACTCCGCAGAGAAAAGGACGTATGTATGCTGAAAGGACATGTGTCCTTTTAACTACTGCAGTGTTGTCATGTCATGAAAGTGTGTAGACAGAAGGACATATGTACATGAAGAAATCAAAAGGACATGCGTCCTTGTAGCCACTGGAGAGCAAAAGGGGTAACTTCAGAGTACAGAGGTAAATTTCATCAAAGTCCAGAGACACAAAAAAAGTGATCTGTATAAGCGCGAGCTCTATCGAGGCTCGTGCTTAAAAAGGATGTGATAGCGAAAGAAACTCTGTTTAACAAAGCAGCAAATATGTAAAGCAGCTACTCACCCACAACATGTAACATGGTAGTGTACCTATAGCTAGCACGTTCCCCTATAGTATGACAGATGTAGTAGCCAGTATCTGAGACCAGAAGATTTTTTATGACAAGAGAGGTATGGGCAGATCTATTGATGCCATATTTGCTTGAAGTGTAGTTGTTATAATACTTGGTAGATTCTCCAGATCTATTATTGTAGACCTTCAGTATCTTTTTTGATTGATTATATATGTGCTGTCTCCACTCTATACCAACACCACCATTATGAAATTCACCGCATGGTAGATTTACAGACTTTGTTCCATTCTTTGTGTAAATTGTCGCGTTTGATTTTCCATCAAACCCCACAACTGATTGGGCTTGTTGTAACCACAGACCCATACAAAGAGCTAAAAATGCAAAAATATTCAAGGATTATATGTAACAATATGTTTCCTCATATGTCCACCGCTAGGATAGATGAGATAATATACTAAACATTTGTTTTATATTGTTAAGAAACACATTTTCCTCTTTTAAAATGCATTAACACATACTTTAACAAATATTTTCACCTGAATGTACAGAAAAGTGCAAAATGTGAGGCAATTACATATAAATTTAATATAAAAAACACAGTTTTTGTTGTTATTTTATTTGTTATCTATTTTATTTGGTATGTTGTCTTTTGGGCAAACCGTACATTTAATATTTTCACAGACTCGCTGTTTATGTAGGCTTTTAATCACCTTTTTATCCACATAAGAACTAGGCAATAGCTAGACTACTATCAGTGAGTTTAACCTCACTCAATAGGCAATAACCTTAGTCAGGCAACAGCTGATCCCAGAAATTGCAAGAAATATGCATCCTTTGGTAATGCTCCAGATAGAACTGATTGGTCCTTAATTATTTGTCAGTTGGGGCGATGTGTGTTACAAGTGAGCGCTTGTGTCATGTGATCACGTTTATTTATTTGAAACAAAAGAGTATGGCTATCTATTTGGGGCATAATTTTTTTCAAAGATTAATTATTTGAGCATCACAGTTGTTTTCCCAACTTGACTGCATTCATCATTCTCCAAGTACATTACAGTCCTCTCACGTTGAGTGCGCAGGCATAAAATGAGTTATTATAACCCTCACTCACAAAGCTACCAGATTCAGAGATGTACGACAATTGGGAAAATATCCCTATGTTTAGGGCTTAACATGCACATTTGGGATACTTTTAAATAAGAGCAACTAGAACAAAACTGTTGTATCCTGCTCTAGGGAATTGAAGGGTCTATGAAAAATATTAAAACTTTAAATAACGAATAATTGTGTGAATAGTTTGTAAATTTGAAAATTGTGATTAAGAGTAGGAGAAAGAAACATTTTGGAGAATAATTTATGCAAATTTAACGCATATTATATTTTTGCATACAAAGTTCATTCATGCAAAAATTATAATCACAAATCCTAAAGGTTGATATTGAAAATAATTTTGAACATGCTTTTGGTCGTGAGCAAACCAGATCCACAATGCAATAAAAATTCCTTTTCAAGAAACACTATAACTTTTCAGTGTACAATCAAAGGAAGAAAAGGAAAAATTCAAAGAATAATGGTTGAATCACATTCTTCTTAAAACTCTTCTGACAATTGTTGGTAACATTCCATCTGAGTACATCACTAAAAAGTAACTATTATACAATGATCTGCTCATTTTGCCTCTTCACTTTTTGTCCCAGTCATCATTTTGAACACAAAAACATTGTAGTTTGTGAAAATTCCACTCCCACCTGACCCACCCTTACACATATGTTAAAAGTTCACAACGAAGAAGACATATACTGAATCTGTAACCAGTCAGTTCTCTGATAAAATGTGAAAGTAATTTAAAAGACAGTACCACATTTTCACATATACATTAAACTAACCCTGCTTCATGGTTTTACAGTGATACATTTACATGAGTTTATTCTGCAGTTTACTTGTGCAAAAAAGTAATATCTCACCTGCTAATTTTGTCTTCATATTTCACTTTTTGACACCACTGAAAGTAACAATTTTACAGTGATACAAGGGTTTTTCAGTTTCTGTATCTGAATACATAATCCCATTTTATACCCATGAAGTTTAAGTACTAATAATATACTTCCATGCAAATATCCCCCAGAAGTATTCTCATTATCAGATTGTTTACAGTGACACACACGTCTAATTGTAACTGCATATTTGTTTCTCATATTTTGATAAACACAGAGTTATCAATCATTGATGTGTGCTTAACAAAATTCATTTTGTCTTTCTGTAATGGTATTACACTTGCCATGAAGGACAATTTCCAATTTAGTTTCGCTTTTGCAGATGTGGTTTGGGGTCTAGATTGTCATGACATGGGACATACTGTTCTCTTTACTTGGTCAAAGAAACACAAAAAAACATTTCAACTATCTAGTACATCGGAATGTATGCTGTTTCACCTAATGTGAAACACTTTATGCATAATAAATATTACTTGAACCTTATATTTTATATTTAGATACCACTCCAATAGGTTGTGGTTACACACTTACCAGACTTTGGTATTTCAGGTGTGAGCCTAAGCTTAAATGGTCAAATTGATAATTGCATCATATCAGACATATTTTATCAGTACATAAAAAATACTCAATTTTAGCATGAATTCGTTTCACAACATAACTTTCCTTTTCCTCAGCAAACTTCATAAGAATGATAAGTTACAACTCCTGCTTTATGCATTATATATGTGCTTATTCTATATAAGATTACTATTTTCTGTGTGACTGCTGTTGTCCCCTGATCGTTTCCATATGTAGAGAATATGGAGCTCGATGTCCCATGAAATGCATAAGCTAGAAAATGAAACACTTTATTATATAAACAATATGTTGATGGAAAGTGTGTCAATAATTAACCTTCAGCAGTTGCTGCTGTTGAATCACCCACTCAAACTTGTTCTGAGTTTGTATTGTCTGACAAGCAAGTGGCCAGGAATTCCTTCAACATTGTTTCTAAGCTATAAGTTATGCATAGTACAGAATGCATAGGGATAGCATTTTGTAGAACCATTAATAAAATATACATTTTTATCTCCCACTAGCCAAAGGCTAGGGCCAAGAAATTATGAAACACCTTCCATGTGTGTGTGGGTGCATATATGTGTATATCAGTTTTGCATGTCTTACATAAACTTTTATTTTTCACTTATTTATGAATATATCTCCATCAAATTTGCAGAGATTGTTTATGGCTATGGAAACATATTTGCAAAAATTTACCAGGCCTGGGGTCATGTTGCTTGGAGTCAAGCACAAGTACTTTGCAAGCTGCATGTATAACATTTGGGATCAGATTCAAATACAGATACCACTCAAAATTGTAAGTACAAGTACTTTTATAGTGTATGACCCCAAAATATGATAACCGGATCATCAAAACATTTTATTTAGAACTAATTTAGCAACTGCTTTTTATTATATGCCAATTTAAAATGCATACATGCATGTCAGAAAGCCGATGTTATGACACAATGGATTTGCCATAAAATAGAATTAAATACATAATATATTCTTATCATATTGCACATGAAAATTTGTCATGTCTATTTTTGTTAATACTACAGGTTAAACAGGCTGAAAAATGAATTATTAGTTTGAGGCTTACTGTAGAATATTCCCAGTAAACATTAGAAACGTTTTAAATTTACAAAAAATTAAAACCTAATTAAACCCTATCTTTGGTTTTCTAAACGTTCCTAACTAAACGTTTATTCTGTAATGTTTAAAAACGTTTTATAAACATTCTCTATACAAACGTTTTTACTAAAAATGTTTATTAAACATTTAGAAAATAAATCAAGAAGCTTGGTTTGACTGGAAATATTTTTAAAACATTTATAAAATAGCTGAAGGAATTAAGGTTTTGCTGGAAACATTTTTCAAACATTCAACATGAAATGTTTTTTAAAAAACGTTTTTTAAACCTATAATTTTAAACCTTCACCTTCAAACATGTCCAAACAAAGATGGCGGTGAGCAATAATAGGAGATTTTAGAGGACTTTGTCAAAAATTGCCCCACATACAAAAAAATAATATTTTTAAATGTGAGCAACCATACAAAGATAGTGAATTTGTAAAACAACAAAAAGTTATGAGTGTTGCTTTAATATATATAATCAGATACTGCTCTGCATTTAATTTGGAACATCTTACTTTGTATCAGTAATAATATATGCATATATCAGGGATATAATAGCTTAAAACATCAATTTTCTGGTAAAATCGGACAATACTGTGACACTGGTGTACCAAATAAAATGTCTATCTAATGTATTGATGAGTCCCATGTCCCATCAACTGCCTGCAAAGGCAGTGGTAAAGTATCACTCTTTGTTGTTCTTACCAGAATCAGAAAAATACTTAATGTATCTGCACCTTCAATATGTATCACATTATTCTGTTGCCCTTACAACCCACTGTGGGGACGTTATGTAGTCATAGGCCAGGCATTTCTTATTTACACCCCCATAAAGACCCAATTGGGCCACCTGAGCTATGGTATAGCTGTAAACATACCATTAGTATTGCTTTTGCAATATTTTTATTTGAATGGCCTTAAGAAGGATATATTAAGTTGTGTCTTCATGTAGGCTATACATTTACTCCAGTGATTGACTGATATCGCCCAACATTGTGAAAGAGTAAGCTTGGTTATGATTGTGACCCATGCTTGTTCCTCCCAAAAACTCCAGACACTGTGATGGATTGATGTTTTGTTGGATGACAAAAAAGTATGAAAATACAGAAAACTTAATCTGGGAAAACAATGGTGGTATTTTAAGGCCATACTGGCAAAAGTCCAAAAATGACAGCAAATGGTTACATTTGAGGTTAATTGTGATCACAGTGCCCCCACTGAGGTGGTACATTTATCAATGTGACAGACGTTATCAAAATAAAAATTCTTTAATTTGAGAAAAACTTATATTTATTTCTACTTTTACACATAAATTCCAAGGCATCTATTTTAAGCTACCCTTATTAAGTGTTTCCAGTTTTAGGCCACCTTAGCTGGTGCAGGGTTGACTAACCTAAGGATTTGTTAAAAATATTAAGTGGGTTTACAATTATGTTAACTAAGCTATAGCAGCTTTAATTTTACAATCATATACAAGCTTCCTAAAACTTGAGGTGAACTCTTTTGTTAAGAAAAGAGTTATTAAAAAAAATATGGCAGCTGGAACCTCTCTAAAAGCTTATAAGGGCAAAACTCACCCATATATCAAAGGCTGCCTGACCAAAATGAGCTGTTAATGATGAAACACAAGTTTCATCATAAAGACAACAGACCCATAAATTCCCAAGCAAGGGAGACTTGAAAGGAACTCACCCCCCCCCCCTCCCCCTGCAGGCTTAACCCACCTCTGAGGTCGACGGTTCAAACCCTAAACCCTATTTGGAAAAGTTGGTAGTTGTTACTGATGCTCAGCAGTTTGCACCACAGAACCTTGAACAACTGTATGTACTGGTTTCCTCTGCCCACAAAACTACCCAATGTGATATGACCTTATAGTCTTGAAAGCAACGTTACAAAACCACATAATTAAATAAATCCTCTGGGCTTAAAGGAGGCATTAAGTCATAATGTTTGTTAATCTCAAAGGAAGTTTTTCAATGAAATTCTCCAATCAGTGCACAACAAATAGTTTTTAACTTAAAAGTTTTAAGTGTTATAATGTATTGGCAGTTCACCTAAAGCATAGAAACGGTAATTTGTGTAACAATTGACTGTGTGACAAGAGAGTTTGGATTATACAGAAGCTTAATCCACGAATTTTGGTTGAATAAAAGCTTGAATGATACTGGAGTTGACCCCAAGTGTCAAAGGTCAAACATCAAAGAAACATGGTGTAACATAACCAAAAAGCTTGAAACATTAAAAAACTGTACTTAAATCCATGTCCAGATGTGTAGGAAATTAGAAGTGAATGTAAGGCGATTAACATAATGAGCCAAGTTTGAGGAATTCATTTAATGATAGTACTGTAATAAAATCAGAGCAGAATCTTAAAATGACACAAAAATAAAATTGCTACCAATCAACGTACCAAAAGTCATGCACATTTAAGGTTTTACATGTACAGCAATATTTGCTCACACATTATAATAGACACATTTCCCAGAAGGATAGTACTATTAGCATCAAGTATCTAAGGTGGTGTGGACATGTCAAGTTAGTGCAAAAGGTTAAATTTTACACGGGAAACTAAAGTCTACTTAACACTAAATATCCCTATAACTTTAAGCCAATATTTACCTGAAAGGAGAGCTCTCTTCCACCAGGATGATTGAAATCAGATAAAAGATGGTTAAATTAGACTTATTGCAAGAAGTGATAAGCTCCCAGGTATATTGATTAATGGTTTATCTGAAAGGTCAAATTCAAGAGGGATAACCAGGGTCAACCTGGCCGACTTGTCCCTAAAGTTCAAAGGTCTACATAAATTAAATTGGAGACCTCCCTCTGACTGGACAAGCAGATAAAGACCAGGAGGATCAACAAAAGCAATAGTAAGTCCAACAAGTGACCAAGCCAGTGCATATTCCTACAGTTTACTTGAACATGGATCAATGAGTAGTGTTGAATTGAATTCGAAAGGGAGTACTAGAACATATTCTGACACCCAATTAACATTCTAGTATCACTGTCTGTGGTTGCGATAAGTTCACAGGAAGATAATGTGTCAGATGGAGTAGGTAAAATGAAGTTATTATTTCTTTGGTCACAAAATTTGAAATGTCCCTTGTCCATAATTGCAGCTTAATAAAGGATTAAGTATTACGTTTTGGACTGACTGGAATCCAAACAACACCAGATTGATACACAGATGGTCTAAATAAGTCTTTTGCAGGGAAACCCTTTACATTATACAGCAGTAACTACATTCATACTTTTGCATTACTCATGAGTTGTTAGAAAGTAAAAAGTGCCAATTACTTCCAACAGGTTGTGTATAACTGAGTAATAGCTCTACTAATTTGTTGTTTATTAATGCAGAATCTTGGTATTTGAAATTTATACACTTGTAAAAAGTTACTAAATTGACAGTTATCAGATATTTTGCAATTGGTGTTATTAACCCTATCAGGACTAACAAGTTACGTGTGTACAGAATGTATGTAACATTATTTTAACTTTATTTTACTAAACTCCAAGCATTACTAAACTCCAAGCATTGTAGAAGTTATCTTGCTTTTATTGGCTTCCTCACTTGCTACTGACTTCCAACATTGGAACTCAAAAAGTGATTATCAGTGATGTTATATTTATAATTTAAAAAACTAATTATGGCAGTCACACTATAAGTGTGTTGTATGAAAATGTTAGTGGGTTAGGCATTAATTTTAAGTAGGTGTCCATTTGAAAAAATACCGCAAAACATTTACCAAAAGTTGTAACAATTATATGCTCAGATTGAAGCATTCATTTACAATTGGAGTTAATATGAAACAGTAATACTCTAAAATTACAATTTTATAGGGCTTTTCAAAACTACCACAAACCATAGAACATCATTAATTCAAAAAATTGAAATCAGCTACACAAAGACGTGACAACATACAGTCTCAGAAACAGTGAAATTTAAAAGCCGATGACATTGAAAATTCATGCAGTTTAAGAGGAGTTGAAATAGACCAGCTACATGGAGATAAAATCAGCTGATATAAAAGACATTATTTCATCTTTGGGATGTGTAAATACACAATACTTTCCAGATAAATGTTTGACTTTTTAAATAAATTGTATATGATTGATTTGATTTTGGTATCATAGATATATGTTAAGCATATGGGTGTATATGCATCAAACATGATAAATATATTATTAATGTTAAAATATTATTGAAATAATTGAAATACAAAAATAACCATAACTTGTACCAGGGAAAAAATGTGCACAAAAATACCAAAGTTTATACACGTTTGCATTTATATATTATTTCAGTTATATATATACATTAAATATCTTTGTCTTAAAATGACACAAACTAACTGGAACACTAAATTGAAATACAATTATGAACATTTTGAATACAATAAAGTTTAAAATACACTACAAGTAGATAAAAAAGCTGATAAAAAAAGAAGTTACGCACTACCCAGGTTCTCTGGCATTCTTTATTGGCAACTGGCTGCACAATTGTCATGTATGGCCAACAACCAAATGTTTGCTGTGTGGCATGAATGGCTGGTAAATTTTTGGCAGGAAATTTATTTTTATGGCCATCTTGAGCGAACACATTTAGTAAGAGTCCAATTTTTAATTCACAACTTGACAGTCCACAATGGCAATGGAATGCATGCAGAGCACTATTAGATTTATTAAGGAAACGACAGCCAGAAAAGCTCATTCTGGTGAACACATAGAACAAGACATAGTCCTCTATTCTGGTTTCCTTTAAATATATATTTTGATGAGTAGGATGTACAGTGCATTAAAAGAGCAACTTAAGTACTCATGACTTTCCATTTATTCTTGCATTTTCTATTACAATCATATTACATGAAATTTGATGACTACAACTTTCTTACTGTTCTTTAAGGAAAACTAAAACCTATACATGGCAGTGATATTATAAATACTAGTAATCTCTCACGATAATCATCCCAAACAAACCCAAAAAGTTGAATTGCAAAAAGGAACGTCTTAAGTATTTTGAAACCTCCCTTCTATGTGAGGCGACTGTCGTTCCAGCAAAAGTCCTCTCAACTGTTACAAAGTAGTTCAGTCACATAGTCACATGAAAAGTCACATAACATGAGTATAAACGTTATAAGTTGCAGCAGATGTTAACAAAGCATGCAAATATAGAATTAAAGCCCACAAATCACAATACCTTCTACACAAAAAAAGAAGTAAATTACATGTGCTAATTCACATTATTATTGTTCTTAATTTTTGTAACACCAGATACTGACTCATATAGAAGTAACTATTATTAACAAATCTTACAACTTGCGGAACAGTAACTAAATATATTTCTATAAAGAGTAGACCACAAATAAACTAATAATTGACAGTAAACTTAATGTAAAAACTTTTTTTAATTTTAGGGGACAGAAGTTTGTAAAGAATACATATTTAGAGACAGACTACACCAACGTGTTAACATAGAATACTAATAAATACCATATCACCTCTGTGAACCATATTACCTAAGTCAGACAGTGAAGAAGGTAGTATGATAGTGATGACGAATGTGCAAAAGTCAAGGCAATCACAAGTTTTCAGTGGAAGGCTGGTAATTTGGAATCATGAAAATTGTGAGCAAGAGATGAACACACAACAAAGTGTCCCAGATTTATGGCAAGTGATGATAGGATACTATATTTTTTTCTTTGAAATTAGCAAATTTGCTATCCAGGGAGAGTCGAGAAGAACATATGAAGACTTGTCTGGCACAAAATAAAAGGGAGATGAGACATACGAGGCACAAGAGAAGATCTGAACATCCACTCTCTGACCTAGGCAAGTCACAATATTGATGTGTATCACAAAACTGAAAGGAAAAGGAAAAGTTTAAGAATTGGCAAATATACTAATTGAAAATTACAATAATGCTAAAACTGTTAAATCATGGGTGTTCTTATTACCAGTATGAAAAACTTTGAACCCTTAATATTTCAAATATGTGCAGTATATTCATTTGTTTTATATTATCTTGCATACAAATCATCGCCTGCCGATATTAATTTTACTTAAATTTATATTAATGACAAAGACATTTAACTTCTCTGATGGTCTTTTGTGAGAATATGATATACACATTGATTAAGTGCAAGACAATGGTTTTCCTAGCATAACTGGAATATATTACTTAGATATTTCCGGAAATAAAAGTTGTTGAAAGACAAAAAGAAACTTTTAATTCTGACAGACTGGCAGAACAGATGTGTGGGTGATTTGAAATCTAAATTAAATGTAAAATTGCATTATTTTACTTTCGATGTTCCTGCAAAGACAAGTAATATCAATATTTATTGGTGCATAAATATTAAGTTCGCCCATAAAGATCCCATATCGGGCAGCTATTTTTTTAAGAAAAAAAATCAAATGAAAATGGATCAGATATGAGCATGTATTAGGAAAAAGTTATGTGAATGTGTAGTGGCATACCAGTATCATGAAATGGTGGTGGCATTTGGTGTTTGATTGATTTATTTGTTGTTTTATGTCGTGTTCAACAGCCAGGGTCATATTGCGACTGGTAGTTTACAGGTGGAGGAAACCAGTGCATACTGCATTGTAAACCACCGGGTATTGGCAAGTAACTACTAACTTTCCAACATGAAGCGCCTGGTCCAAGATTCGAACCGGCGGCCTCAGAGGTTGGAGGCAAGAACTCTAACCGCTACACCACAGAGCCCCCATCATTTGGTGTTTGAAGCCAGTAACAGACTGCTTTTCCTCCACTTTCTCATTCCTACTCAACAATGCACGGTTGGACTCAGATATCTCACTTAGCACTGAAAGAATGGTGTTAGAAGATTTGGCTATAATTGGGTGTAGAGTCCACATTGACACTCCTAGACGTAGTACTCACTTGTGGTTCTGTAGATGGCTGAATGTAGGATTTGTTTAAGTCTTTATATGTGTGTTTTTGAATTTTTCATCAAAATTCGTGTCCATGCTGACACCGTCACTTTCGTCCTAGTCTTGGTTTGTGCTTGCTTCGAGGAAGATTTCAATTTAACTCTCTTAGATATGAGTCAACAATGGTTACCATAATAGATACAGAAGTAACTAGAAGGTTGAATTTACGGTAGCCTCCCAGCTGAAGAAGCAAGCCCCTCAACAGGCCGTGCTGCCTAAACTTTAACATAAAAGCTTCTTTTTATACACTATTGAGCACATACTTTTATTGTTATAGTTTGCTTTGTTTTCATCATAAACATGGCAGATTCAAATTGAGCCATTTCACTGCATATCTATATTCAGAGATTATATAAATATTCAGGTCTCATTTATACGTGTAACCATGGGCAACATAGTCGGCGGGCTAGGTATGACCCACACATATCCCCCTTCCCCACAATTTGAATTCATCATAGGGATAGAGAGGGTATTCTGGCCATAGTTAATAGTTTATCCTATTCTAAGCCAATTCACAACTGATGTTGCTCATATATTGGAGCATATTTTAATAAAGTGAATGTTGGGATGGCATCATTACCCACTTGCAGGAAAACACTGGAGCAATATGGGTGATCAGGGTGAACTATCAGGTGGCAATGTAGAATAAGTGACATATTCCTGATCGAGAGATCCCAATGCTACCAACCATGGACGGAAAATGTCTAATGGACTACTGCAGCTACACTTGTTTGACAGAAATAATTGTCTGATCAGTTGGGAGACGTCAAAGCGAGAAATAAAGATGGCAGTGGTGATGCATATGGTGATGCCACATCTGATGCCAAGTCAGATACTGAATCGGGTGTTTCTGGAAAATATTTATGGACATTTTCTGGAAGTAGGTCTTTTTTAAAAAATCGACAAATTAAACATGATAACAAAAAACTCACTTTTGCTAACCTACCTTGTTTATTGCTTGCTTTTGTGGACTCTTCTAAAATATAATCGATTATAATCTTCATATTTGCCTAATTTACCCCTTATACAGTGTAAGTTATCTGTTTTGTAAATTCTGCGAAAAAACAAGCTGTTACTTGTTGGTGTAGTATCGATTTTAAGTTTCATCTGTAACTGTAGTATCATTGACATGAATGTCAATATTACCCAATAGTATCGTGGTGTATGAAATATTTCAATGCTACTTCAGAGTATTGTCTTTAAGCTATCATAATAGAAATATTGTCAATGTATATTTACAAATGAGTGTTTATTTTTTTTCTGTGGGGTGCATTAAGTAATACTTTTTCAAACACCATAAATTTTACAGATATTTGACCAATGTTTTGGACACTGGAAACAATTTTAATATAATTCTATAATGTAGTTTATGGTATGAACATGAGCTGTACTTGAGTGTTTCCCAATGTTTTTGGGTGGAATGCTTTATCACATGGAGAGAGTTGTATTTCCTTTTGTTTGGAACTAGATATTACTTGACACCACTAACATGTAGAGAAGTAGAGAATCTAGATGGTACAATTTTACTAACGTTTCACTGTGATGGAATTGCCAAAATTTTGTGTGCACTACAAAATACCTCAACTTCCAGTAGAGTTATATCCATAAATTCGGTGTCAAAAGAAGTGTATTGGATGTTTTCATATACTAAAAGAGAATAACAGTGGATATATCCACCACCATATTTCAGACAAAAAAATATAAAAGGATATTTTTCTGTAATTTTTAAAATTCTACAGAAGTTTGATGGGTGTTGCCACATGACATGCAACAGTCAAAACTGTGTTAATGCTTAAAAGTTTTACTTATTTTAAGTACCATTATGAAAGGACTTTCAGATGATACCTTACTTATCATGATTGCTCATGGATAAGAAGGTAAAAATATCAATTGAAATATGCTCAAATATATGAACAATGTCATTTGTGAATTGACTTAGAATAGGTTTACTGTTAAACATGGCCAGAAAAGTCTGTTATTCCAGTTAATTCAATGTAGCCTCTCCATTTCATTACCCAGGGATGATTTGGGTTCAGCAAAATATTATGAAGTCTAGTTGTCGGGAGTTGTGTGTTGGACATACCTATCCCGTGGATTAATAGATATAAAAAGTTTAGTGGCTTAGAATGCCGAGATCTTTCCTGACTTCTGAATCCTGTACTGCTTCCGTCCACCATAAACTAGTCTTATGTTATGCCTACAGGATTGTTTTTGAACATGAAACCAAAAGAAATGAAAATTCCAACAATTGATAAACAAATCATAGACATATCATACCAGGAAATAAAGTATTCCACAAATATATAAATCTAAAATACAGATTTGGCAGGCAGTTTTGTACAACATCAGATACACACTTCACAATTGAAAAACCAATCATCAATAATTTTATATATATTGTAACAGTTCAATTACAATGGCTATTACCAATCCGTGTACTGTAGAAAAGCAACTTTCAAGGAATCCATCACAGGTGTTTTTCTATTATCTGTTTACACATTTTTCCACCTGATGTAGTTCGAGTGAAAGTTTTTGGAGCCTTCATTTTATGAGACTTCTATCTCTGTTGAATGTAATTGACAAAACATAAAATTACTGATAGTTTACTCACATCAGTGAAATACTCTTTCAAATCTGCTTGTTTTAGTTCCGTTAGGTTACACAATAATCATATCACTGAATAAAACCTACTTGTGTTTATGTTCCAGGAATGTGGTATATCAGAAATTAGTAGAAACAGTGTCTAAATAGCAAATCTGCCAATATGATTGTTAATTCTCACAAGAAATGAAAGGTAATCCTCTTATTTCTTGCATAAATTCAAACTTTTGTATTAATATTGTACATGATCTACCAGTGCAGTTATTTGATGCATAACTTCAAACCTCTGGCCCCATTTTAACATAATTTACCAGAAATTACGATAAAAGAATCAAGTCACATATAAGTGTAAATAATATATGTCAGACAAATAAAGGTTTACAAATGATACGTTTGAGGCAGGTACACATCACACTTCATGCCCCAACTCACCTGTCACCTTGGTAGTGCTGGTAACTGTCTCCTGATTGTCTGAAAGATAAACACATTTTGCAATCATTGATAACTCGAAATTTTGAATGCATCAAAAAGAAAATAATGCTCAATCTAATGTTGTTATATGCCTACAGTTTTGAAACAAGTACAAATAATTGTTTAGAAATACATTGTTCAACAACAGAAAAATGACAATGGTTGCGGGTAGGGTCTTTCATTGTGTCACCCCCCTCAAAACACCCCCTCAAAATAATATAAAAAATTCTAATGTTATTTTATCTGATATGAAGGGATATCAGAGTGTTTTCATAATATAATATTATATTGCCAACTACTCGCTTGGAGTGTTCATGTATCCCAGATGTCCGTCCTGCCACAAAGACAGTTTTGTTAGATACCTACTTTATACAGAACTTCAGGTACCAGTCTGACATTCTAGTTCTGTAAACCCCAGTCGCTAGGCAATCCAGTAAACTTAATTTTTATTGGCTCCCCTTGTTTTAGAGTTTCTTGGCTTCTGGCCCCAAGTCACTTTCAAACCTTACATTGAACGGAAGACATGTTCAAGATTTATTTTGATTTTGCTTTTAATTTTTATCTTTTAGTTTTTTTTTAGTCATTTATTATGCAACATATTTTTATGTGTGTAATCGTTATATTGACTGGAATATTTTAGAAAAAATTTATACTGAAGGAAAGATATCATGGTTTCCTACCTTAGCAATCTGATGGAAGATGCCACGGACTTTTTCTTGGCAAGGGGCTAAGGCAGCACATGCTGTCTTACTTTGTGAAATGGAGCGGGGTTTTCCAGTGGGAAAATATTGACTGAATAGATCGGATCAGAAGGACCCATGCTCAGCAGCATGTTCTTGGTATGGGTAATTGAATGAAACCATCAGATCTGGGTAGGAAGTCATGGTTCTGTAAAAGCTACCAAACAGGTGTTTGTACTCATAGTCGGAACCAGGAATCCAATGGGAAGTTGCAGAAGCATAGTTATGCTTATTGTTTGACGGGGGTAGACAATTAGGACACCCTGAGAAAGACTGTAACTTCAAAGAGCAAAGAACAAAAACAAGTAGACAGATGCTTATCACTAGGGTGGATCATCTGCCATATTGTGTCTATCATGAGTGCCGCTGAAAGCAGTCAAACCACTGCTGGCATGCAAAGGGTGAATCATGGGGTGTATGGTTCAGAGAATATGACTGGAGTAGAAGTAAGTGATCATGGGGAAAGTATGTATGCAACCAGGTTCTTATATAATTCTGCTGTGAAACCAAAATAAGTTAATACTCTGATGGCTAGAAAACCCCAAAATGTCACTGCCACTTTCCCTGAAAGAGTTAAAACTCGAGTTTTTGGTCGAGGTACCAGGTTCAGTCTTGTTCAGGAACCCAGTGTTAAAAACCATATAAGTTCCAGCAGAAGTTCCATATATGATGACCAGTTCACTATCAGTCACCTTCTTGTCCAAGCCCAGTCACTGTGTTCCAATCATAGTTTTAGTGCTTTTATGCCAGAAGAATGTACTGACAAAGACAAGTGTTATGAATCTGGTCAGGCTTTGACTCTTAAAGTGCTCTGGGCCAGGGTTTGAATTCTGTTACTAGAAATAGAAGTGATGAGCCTCATAGTGGCCAGGACACTAATTCAGGTGTTGAAGGCAGGGGGGTGCTCCTGGTAGTGTCAGTACGAGCCCCAAGGGGATGTGTGAACTCCCAGATGCAAATCAGTGTCATGAGACAGTGCAAGCTAGTCTGGGTGCGAATTCTGCTATAGAACAGTATAGTTCTGTTGTAAATTTGGTCATGGGTTCAGATCTGGCATATCCAGACAAAGTGAATGTGCTATTACATGACTGTACTGATACCATATCAGATTTTATCCCAATTTATGACATCAATTATCCAGGTGTCGAAGAACAATTTGCCAAAAGCATAAATCATTTCAATCAATTCAAAGATCAGTCCATGGTTCTGAATACAGAAAGTGACATTTTTCGAAAATGGAACAATCAGATTTTTAGTTTAGGTTTAACCCTTAAGGTGTGCAGAAAATGCCTTGTTTACACTACTGTAGGTGACAAATCCCTTATTAATTTTTAGGGGCCCGTATACCAGTGACGTCACAACTAAATGTGGAGGCGTGGCAAAACCTCCTCAAGGACTACTGGGATCAGCAGCTGTTACAGCTGCTCAGGTTTGGTTTTCCTTTTGATGTCAATAGGAACTGCCCCCTAAAGATGAAATGTGTAACCATACCTCAGCTATCCCATTTCCCGATGATGTGGATGCATACATTGAGGAGGAAAATAAGTATGAGGTCCTGTTGGGACCATATAAAGAAAATGCCATAGCCCACTCACATACCTCTCCATTTATGACCAAAATAAACCTAATTTAGATAGAAGGGTCATAATTGACTTTAGTTGGCCCTGTGTGGCGTCTGTAAACTCTGACATAGATAAAGATACTTATCTGGATAGTGGTTTCACCTTGACCTTTCTAGCTGTGAACACAAGTTGCTTTTCGACCAAAGACCAAGCAAGCATACTCGGGACTTTTCCTGGAATTTGTATTTGTATGGATGTGTCATTAATTAGTAGTGATGTAAAATTTGTATTGTCCTTTCTGGAGTGACTTGTAATTAACAAATGTTCAACTGCTATGATTTCAAATTATGTGTTGGCCATAAAGGCCTGTTTTGTCTTGTATGATTTGTCTTATAATCTTCTAGATCATCCCAAAGTCAATATTTTCCAGAGATCTATTCGTATTAATAGGCCTTTAACATAATTGACCGTTCTGGGCTTGAAAGCATATCCATTGCTTGTGAGACCTTTGACTGTGATGAAGTATTGAGAGCTGTCTTTCTAACTAGATTCTTTGGATTTTTTAGACTTGCAAACCTAGCACATCACTCGATATCTGCATTTTCACACCTCTAGGCATCTAACTGGCAAAGATCTTTTTTTTACCAAAAAACTTGTCAAAGTGCTGATAAAATGGTCTAAAACCATGCAAACGAGAGATGTGGCTCAAATGGTTCCCCCCCCCTCCTAAATTGAAGAAAAAATCATTTGTCCTGTTAGGGCCTTGAAGGCCCTTACTACAATTTATCCCATGTCTGTCGGTCATTCTGCCTTCCAAATTAACACACAATCGGGCTGGCAGCCCTTCACTGACACCAAGGTCAGGAAGTGCTTATAGTCAATTGATATGACCTAGGGTTTGAATCCTGACTACACATTCACTCCTTCAGAAGATTGGGAGCTACTTTTGCATATAATGCCCATGTTCCAATTCAACACATTAAATGCCATAGTACTTAGTCCAGCGACTGTGACTGGTGTTATACACAGGCAGACCACTTGTCGAGGGAAGTACTGGCTTCTTCTATTGTTAGGGCTATAGATGCATAATGTCTCTACTGTTGGGATTGTGGGCCTTTTGTGTGTTTCTTTTTGCCTATAATCACATACACTTTGTAAAGCTTTAGGTCTCCTGGTCTTTTGCTCTCAGGGGGACCTTGGTTTGAATCATTGTAAGGAAACCCTTATCAAAACCATTAACTCCAATGTGAGGTTTTGCTTAACATTTACATGTGACCTTTTTGTAAGGGTCACTCTTGTTTGACATTTGTGACCTTCAAGTTCACCCCTCTTGGCTGGACCCGAGTAGACCTCCATGGTCTCTTGTATTTTAATCTGATTGTCAAAAATGCTTTTTAAACTCCCTAAACTTCTTTTTTATGAACTATGAACTTTATTGTTAACTTTATGTAAACTTACTAGAAGCTTATATACTCGAATGGACACGATATTTTGAAATTGTGTGAGTGTGTCAACTGATACTGAAGTTTGTCACTAGGTGGATTTGATCAATATATATATAAGTAGCAATAAGGTATTTGACACAGATAAAATATCACCAGAAAAGTAAAATGTGCACAGCAAACAAGTAAAATGCAACATTTGGAAGTAAAAAGGACTAAAATAAGATATAACCCAATAGCTTTCTATGTCAATAATCCACAAATTTGCAATATGAAAGGCTTTGAAAGTCTTATTATTAAACATTTCCAACTGTAGGGTAATGTATGAAAACCTGGAGTGAATGTTGACCATTGTAATTCTGATAATTAGCGGGAAGCAGTTTTTAGTACCATTGTAATGTTCCCTGAACTTGAAATCTGTGAGTGAAACAAAGAAAAAATCATAGTTGTCAAATCATTTGCCTACCACTGCATCTCCTCACAACTCTGGAATGTCGTCCAGGTTCCAAAATAATATTCACAAAATTAGAGTGTAATGTCCATTTCCATAGAAAAGCCCAGCAATGCATTGCATTATTAAAAATTACTATAATTTCATTCAGGCTATAAGGATATAGATATCATCTATTTTAAAAATTATCATAAATCAGAAGAAATCATTTTCAGTGTCCAATACATTTTCCAGATTTACAAATGTGAGGAGGCACCTTACTTCAAAATGCTGCAAACAATTTAATCAAGAGATCCGGATGATGCAACAGGGCTTCTTTTAAGTAAAAGCCTAAGAATTAAATTTTTTGAAGTAGATATAATAAAATTCTAAGAACACAATACACAAACGCTTGACTCTAAAGGGGAGTATGAATTCTTAACAATATATAATAGACCGTTCCATAGGCCACGCCCACTTCCTGGTTTACGGTATTTTAGTTGTCTCCATGTCAGGCCATGTCTGACAAACAAATGGCGAAAATGGCGGGAAATCAAACATAAACATCGAGTATTTCAAGATATTTGAAAAATAACACATATTATAAATGATTGGATGTAGCATATAATAGGAAATTATATAATAAAGTATATTTGCTTTATTGTGACTAAAATTATAAAGTAAATAAATAAATAAACAATTTATTGATCAAAACAAATCCTCGTGCATTGCACTAAAATGTAAACAATGGCAGCTTGGGGTCATATCTATACATTTCAGACACTTTAAAGTAGGTAGGATTGATGATATCAATTTTTTATCAAATTATACTTTGGTTTCATTTTGTTCCATTATCAGAAAGCAATAATATTTACAAATATGTCTCTAAAAATGGCCATGTTTTTGTAATTCAAAATGGCGCCGATGAAAATCGGAGGAAATGATTGGTTGTTGCTATTGTAGTAAACAGGATGTTTGCCGATTTGCGGTATTTTGATTGACACCGTAGAAAGGTCCACAAAACCTTTTTTCATTAAATATGTGGTGATACAACCACAACTACACACAGTGAAATCTTTCACCCGTCTTCCCGAACGTAACATGTCAGTTATGTCTGTCTGTGTCTAGTTGGTTGCCAGTCTCAATGTCATGAAGGTGGGGGATGTGTCAGCCCTGTCTGTCCCTGTATTGCTCATTAGTCCATACTAGGGGTGTGACCAGTACAAATAATTCGGGTCGATTACTCGCAGATAAAAACTCGACTCGACATCGAGCCCTCGCGAGGTTTAGTATCCACCTCAACAGGAAACGACATCCAATATGGCGGCTCCCGTAAATGAAAAAAATATAAAGATAAAAGCTTTGAATTGCTTAAATTAGTTATTGTCAGCACATAATATCAATGACATTATGTTCAAAATGGTGGATTATGTGACTTAATGTAAGTAAGGTGTGTTATTTATGTTTTATTAACTAAAAAACGTTACCACTTCTGTAGGTTGTTATATATAGACGAGTATTCGACATTGAAAATTGGGGTCAAATTTTGGTGAAATTAGCCTCACTCGTTGAGTGTCGACTGCTCGGTCGCACCCCTAGTCCATACCATTCTAATGAGGCACACACTATCAGTGGGACAGCTGACAGGTGTCAAGACTGATGAGTTGGTATAGCTAGTTGGTTTTGGTATGAAATTTATATTTTCCCCAAGACCAGATTATCAAGATTGGTTGTGCTTTTGTCAATATCATGAAAGGGATTGGTCAGTCTGATCCTGTCTATCCTTATGAAATATTAGCCCATATCAATCCAGAGAGAACTCTCTGTCAGTGGATAGTGGACGACATTCAAGGCCAATATGCGCACTCAACTTTGCACCAGTTAAGGGTCAAGTTTGTCATGAAAAAGACAAATCTATGGTGGTGTCACATTGACCCACCTGTAATCGCTAGTCACACCTTACTACAGCAGGGATAACTGCCAGGAAGGAAAGATAATTATGTTTAAAGCTGGAAAAATAATGTATATTCATCGATTACAAAATTTCAATATACTTTTTGAAGTACAACACTATAATAGTGACTGGATAGAAATTTTCAGGTAGGAAAGATTTCACTGCTGCAACTACAACAGATTTCCTTCAAGATCCTGAGAAGAACGACTCTTAAAACCTGAACATTTTGCCATTTGGCCTTGTGAAAGGTATATGGTTCGAATACATGTATACAATATGTGAAATGCTTTTTCAGGACTTTTTTATAAACATATCAAATTTGAATAAAATCTATTCATTAGTGATAGAATTATTCAAAGAAGAACTTGCCTTTTCATATTAGTATAACCATTAATCTTGCATCACACAAAGGCAAATGGGGCAATTATGGTAAAATGACAGGTAATTTTTATTTTGAATAAAAGTTTGAAACAAATTAACATCTTGGGGCTTGTGATTTATCAACGCGGTGATAAAAGTTTTATATCAAGCTATAAAAAATATGGACACATATAAAGATAACATTCAAAGACAAACCTGTGTGAATAGTTTCTCCATGAGGCAAAATACTTTCAGGAATCTGTTCATATTCTCCTTCCCCTAATAATAGACCATAATATTCTAAATATTATGTAATAGTAGACCTTAATGCTTAAACTCCTCTTTTTCAATCTTAAAAGCCATGTCATCTGTTTCATTATTACAAAAGAATAGCCTATTTTGAAAATAGTATAGAACCTAACAAATTTTATATCAGTGATAACAAATATACAGAAAGAGCCAATGATGATAATGATAACGTGTGATGGATGCGTGATATAGTTGGACAGTACAACTTTCAAACTTGACACTAGCCAAATGAACATTGCAAACAATAAAACTCTGTTGTCCACAGTGACAAAGCAATTACATCAGCAATGTATCTACCTGTAGTTGCATCTCTTTGAAGATTGCAGTAGTTACTTGAAATATTTGTCGTCTCCACAATATCAGCCATATTAACCCTCTCATATTCCTGCAAACTGTCTTTCTTCACCTCAGGTTTACCTAGAAAATATCAGTAATACCATTCACAACAGTTAAGTGTTGAAGCCAAATGAGCATACATTCAGCAGATTTAATAAAATTTTTAAGAATGATTTTTCACCCGTACTTTTGCTTGATGCCTTAGATATTGGTGAAATGTAGCCTGAACTATACTGAGCTATACGATGGATAATACAAGATAAAAAACATGCGTAAATATTCACACAATATCAAAATAAAGGGGAAAGGGGAGCACCTGGGTAAGGGGTGCTATAAGAGGGCATAGCTTCATACAAACATGTTGATGTCTGCAGGGTGGAGTGTAGGGAATGCCCAAATAAAGTATAATTCCTGGCGTCTACGCCTAGTGGTAGCATTTGGGCTGGTTGGATCCCCCATCCATTGCAAGATGCCAAATTCCATATTTCTCACAGAATGATTTTTCTGTGTGAAGTGCCTTGAGACTGGGGTGGATTTTTCAGCAATGAATTTCTGAACACTGCTGTAGTGTTCATACATCCTGTTTCTGATAGCAATTACATTATTTTCGAAATATTGCCAAGTATAATTGGACAATATAAGGCAAGGTTATACAGGGATAACACCTACCTCACTGACACACAACACTTATATTTACAATATCAAAATACCTTTGTAATGTTTTTTTTTACAAATATGTTGCTAAAAAAAATTTCAGATAATTATGAAAAATTGTCCTTTTCATCTTGCATTTTATAATAAAAATAAACTGAACTAACAATCATGTGTAGACAACCCAATGTACTTTATTGTGTATTTCATCTTCAGTGAAGCCATTGGATCCTTGCAGAGATAAATTTTCGGTGGGGCGTCTTCATACACACTTGAAATATTGTACATTTTCAAAAGTTTCCAGGATAAAAATCATGATATGATCATATTTAGTCTCTGAAATCTGACTAAGAAAATATAAATCAATTAGGTTCAAGCTACTCTAATTGAAATGAACCTCTTGTATGATTACCTGCTATGGCTGTACAGAAAAAAAAATCCCACTGGTATGTGTTCTTGTGCAATCTTAGATAATATACCATTACGAGATCATCCTAAATTTAAAAAAAATTATAACCTGACCGTGATCCTGGCCATTTCATTTTACAAACCAGAAGTAATATTGTATTCTATTAAAACGCTTAAAGTAGCAGAATGTTTACTTAATTGTTTGTTCTAAAATGGCCATTTATATTTTACCTTGTGGTGACCTTTTTGTCTTTTTATATAATACAGATCCAATAATAATTATGATGATGACCAGTAAGCCGAGAAATAGTCCCATAGTGATGAGAGCTTGATTCAGTCTTCCATCGTCTGTATGAAAAAACCACAATAAAACACAAATACAACAAACCAGAACTTTTAAGGATTTGAGCGATAATACAGTGATACAGAGAAATGGCATTGGGTCGAAAGTTGATATCTGTAATTGTGCCCAAGATGTTCCAATATGACAATCCTTTACCATTAATGCCAATATACATAATTTTTGAAAAATAGATTTTAACTTCCAAAATTCTTGCATACTGCTCTCAGCGTGCAAATAACCATATAATTACTATATATCTTTCTGCCACATAATCTTCTTGCAATTATGCAACTGCAAGAATTCAATATGACTACCACAAATGGGAAATCTTGTTTTATAACAATTCCCCTTAAATGATTAATAATTTTCTGTCTTAAGTTAGTATTTTTCTGATGACCACTGTTGAATGTTGAAGCGACACAAAAGCGATGAAGTTTATATAAAATATAGTGTTTCTTTAATCAGCTCTTTTCTCTCATGTTTTTATTTTCAAAACCAGTATGTTGTTGAAGTAATTGGCACTCCATTGACAAGCTTGTGAAAAAATACATTAGCCAGGATCTAATATTGTCGACTTAGTACTTGTTGAATTGAGATAACTAGCTTGCTATCAAGATAGGTTCATATCAATGGAGACCCTAAAAAATCTAACATGCTATCATGACCTGAGTTTGTGTCTCACAACCGCAGAGGTGAGAGGGAAGGGATCTCATATCAACTCACTTAAGCAATGAACGGCTAGACCCTGGGTCGGATTTCACAAAAGATCTTAGCCCGGTTTCAGACTCAAACTTGAGACTTTTGTCTCAAATTATTGAAACATTTTACTTGAGCCCATGGGCTCAGCCTTAATGGATTTCACAAAAGGTCTCAGTCTCAGCTTTGGCTGAACCACCTGCTCAAATGTTGAGACTGGTAGAAAGTGGGCTTAACTTTGGTAAACAAAGGCTCAAATATGGCCGCCATAATTCTTTCTTCACTTCAAAATTTGAAATGGCTGAAAATAGGGTACAAGTATATAAAACAACCCCCTGAAGTAGTCTTTGGGTGTATTGACATGTGTACAAGGTTTCCCATTGGAAAATGGTATTTGACCAGAGATATCATGTGTCAAACAAGGAACATATATGTCATCAGTAGAATATTTTGACTACAAAAAATGGTCACATGACACAAAAAACCACTGTGGTTATTTGATAAGCTTGGTCTCAACTGAGACCCCTTCTGTGAAAACCATTTGAGACAAAGACTTAGCTGAGCCAAAAAGCTCAGATTTGAGCCAGTGGCTCAGCCTGAGACTGGGCTAAGTCTGAGACCTTCATGAAATCCACCCCTGGAAAACAGAATTTAACTTCATGTCCAATACATTTCGTCTTTGGATATTGTTAATTTTCTAAGGAGTCCTTAGTGTTCCATAATACTCCTAACAAGGTTCTTACTATGGTCTCTTAGTCAGAGGTTTTACGCTTATACACTAACGGGAACAGTTTGTTGAAACAGCTTAATTATATGAGATTTAACCACTGTATAATAATATTGACTATTTGCTATTTCAGTCATATCAAATACTGTTATAATTATAGTGTTATAACAAAAATAAAAAAGTGAATAACAAGCTTCATATTCCTGATATTTTCTGAATGTACAGCTAAGTTAAACGCTGGTCACTGACGAATGCAATAACCAGAGTTATCTTGATTTTATTGACTTACTAACTCTTAAAATTGAGATAATTAAGTCGATTTATCAACTTAATAATTTGAAAAATTGATATACATAGGTCAATTTATTAAGACATTAACTGGACAAATTGACTGTGTCTCAATTTTTTCAGTAAAGTGATAAATACAAAAAAAACATTAATTTTGGTTTTCCTATTGTTGACTTACGAATCTGATAAATCAAATACACATAACTTGATTTATCGAGTTACTATTTCAATAAACTGACTTAACTATCTTGATTTATCGAATTGGTATGTTTAATTATTTTAGATTTAGGCTTAATTAGGCATTTTACCTACCTCCTGGGTAGGTTTTCATTCCATCATTTATAAAGCCCATCTTATTGTTCAGGATACATAATGTTCTGGCAGAATTGCAGATTTTGTCTCCAAATGCAAACACATGTTAATCATTGACAAGTAGCCATCCCTAATAGATAGGAGCATACGATCGAAAGAAAAGTGGCTTCCAATGGATTTGAGAATGATAAGAACTCCTTGTTGTCCATACACCCCTTGAATAGTGGACTCATTACTGTTTCTGTGCTAGATTAGGATTATACTACGTCCATGTATGAATTATTCTGAGGCTTCTGTGGGATTATAAATTTCCATAGCATAGAAACTTGATAGAAACACTTTTGCAAGTTATCGAGTAGAATTTTTAATGCTTGAGATAGCTTGAAAAATATTCCTCCAAAAAGGAGACAGTAGAGAAAGACTCCCACTGGGGATGAATTGCTGGTCAGGGGTGAAAGCCTAGAAAGTCACACAAAGAGGGTGCGCCAGAAAGTGTGCCAGAGACACAGGAGGCTAATGAAGTAAAACAGAGAGGAATTGGATACACAGACAGAAGAGACACCGGCTGGGACAGCTGGATATGACACGGTGACCAATCAACAAGGGAAGAGGCCTACAGCAGCATTTAAACAAGATGAGACGATGTTCCTTATGGAATCTTAAGAGATAATTAACTGATTTACAACAAGCGCCTTATAGATTATAAAGATCACATTAAGAAGGATCCCAGGCCATATTGCAAGAACCCATCAAAAGAGTAAATAATATGGGGAAACAGAATATGTGGATACTTTACATCCATATACCGAACATAATTATCCATAAGTAAGCAATCATGTTTACTAAATCGACATAAACTTAATTCCAGAAACTGTTAGTTGATATTAATCAATATAAACATAAACTACTCAATAAACTGAATAATGAATTAACTGTCCAATTAACCAAACACGAATTTTGATGGTAAATCCCAAACAGTAATCATGAAGATGTGCTAAAATCTTACCTTTAGTTATCACTGTTTGAACAGCAGCTGCAGTTTCAGATTTGTTATTGAATTGGTTTATTTCAAAAACTGTAATTTCATACTCTGTCCTTGCATCAAGTCCATTTATTGTGTAATTTATGCTCTGACCAGATTTTAGAGCGAGTATACTATCCCCACTTTCCTCGAAATTTCCCTTGCCTTTTTTTCTACAGAGCACTTTGAAGTGCTTTGCAGAGACACTATTGAAGCACACGTCCAAGCCAATAGTTATGCTATTGTGGCTCTTTGCAAGAATAGCAACATTCACTGGCTTCTCAGATGAACCTAAAATAGTAAATCTATGGTATAACAATATAAAATCTTTTGACAAGATTTGTTTAGGATTTTGCCATGAAGATAGCCCCTTTGCTTTAAATATTTCACACAGATACCTGGACCGTTCTCTTCAAAGGCTAAAGGTGGAAAAATAACTCCAACCGACTCCTCTATAATGTGTGTCTTTCTCTATCTGATTCCTCCTTACAACCTATCAGATAGCATTATAGTGGTCCTTATGGCTGTTACATTGCATTGTCTCTAAAATGGGATGAATTACAAATATGACGAGGATGGATGAGGATGAGTTCACTGACAAATTGGTTGAGCCATATGTTGAATGGGATGTTCTGGATGCATTTTTCTTCCTTTTCTTCACCAGTTAACTCAAAATCCCAGCAAATCATGAACAATAAACAGTGGTAGGGAAAACAGAAATTGTGGATATTTGATATCCATTGCCTTACTTTTATTTATTTATTTATTTGAGTTTCAACACAGCTTTCAACACATTGTATAGGTCATATCACAACAGGTAGTTTGTGGTCAGAGAAAACCAGTATGTACAGTTGGTCAAGGTTCTGTACTGTAAACTACCGACCAACAGCAAGCAACTACCTCATTTACCTTACACATCCATCCATATTTTGATTGCTTATAAATGTACAAATTTCATATCATAATCTAATTTCTTCCAAGTGTAATATTTGAATAAAATATAGGCAAAGTTATAACATATTCCCATATATAAGTTCAGCTGAGATTTGAGGATCAGCCCAGATCTCCCAGAGCAATACAACATATCCGAGACTAATAAACCTGGTACTTGTGTGTAGGAGTATATGTGCACTGGCAGCTTCTTCTGGTGAAAATAATGTTTAAATCATTATTTTCAATCACTGATATTTGTGACAGCAATTCTATATATTTCCAAAAACAGTCTCAGATATATTAATATTGTCTGGCTGTGTTCACGTACCCATCTGTATCTTTTACTTCTTCAATAAAGCTATATCACATTGAGTGATACTTACTTTTCTCTGAATGAATATTTATTCAGCTAGGATTCATAGGATGCGCTACTCTGGTTAAATTAGTGCAAAAAACTTCAAAACAGGTAGCATCTTGAGAATACTAGTATATATGTACATAAATTTTGCTAACACCAGTTCCACATTTGAGTTTGGTAGTGTTAAAATGGAGTCCTAAACAGTGTGCAGGCTGAACATGGTTGAATACATTTTCAAAATACTTGAAAAGTTTTTCATGTTTTGAAATAATTTGAAGTACATAAAGATATTAGTACTACTTGATCTTATGTGTTGAATTAGTTAAGATAGTTGTGTAGGATGCTTTACTCTGGTTCAATTGTGCTAAAAGTTAATGGAGAAACTGATATAATAATTATTTACATGCTACATTTTAAGCTAGTTGTTCAGGATGCATTATCCTGGTTAAATTAGTGCAAAACCTTCAAACATTAAGCACCTTGAGGATATATATGTATATAAATTCTGCTAACACCAGTTCCACATTTGAGTTTGTTAGTGTTAAAATGGGGTTCTCAAAAGTTGTACATTAGTTTTCTAGTTTTGAAAATATTAAAATGGGGTTCTCAAAAGTTGTACATTAGTTTTCTAGTTTTGAAAATATTAAAATATATTACTGTTTGATCTTATGTTTTGAATTAGTTAAGTGGTTTGTTATTACCAGTGCTGAAATTGGTGTGAAATGTATTTCGCATTTAAGTTTGTTTGTACGTGCAAAAATGTGGGTCCTAAACAGTGTTCAGACTAACTGATCCAAATTAATATTTTAAAATAAAGATAGACTGAACATGGTTGGATTGAATAATTTTTGAAAAAACTTAAATGGTTTTCATCTTTTGGAATTATTTTAAATATATTAAGTTACTAGTAGTGGTTGAGCTTATGTTTTGAATTAAGTGTTTTATTTTAACCAATGCTGACATTGTTATGAAACTTATTAGCGATCTGTATTATCTTTACAGATCCTATCTATGTTGTAGTTATTAATATAAATAAGAGGTTTTAAGCTAAATCAGTATAAATACATCAGCTTTAAACGCCTTTTTGATACTAGGAGTCGTTTCAGCAACTTAAGACACTGCTAAAATAACTGTTAAAAATTTGCTCCTCAATTGAAAATGTCTAACATTACTTTGAAATATCAAAGCTAATGCCAGATATGTTCTACACAGTCCTTCAGTTGACTTATGCTGGAAAGTAGTGCAATTTTTTTAAGATATTACTACTGATTTACTGAAAGTTGATTTGAAACATAATTTGTATTAGCATTTAATTATAATTGAAAGGAAAAAAAAGTAAGATTTACAGTATATATATTTGTAATACTTGTTAGCTCGTTGGACATTGTTTTATATAGTCTTTTACCATGATTAATGGTAAAAATTTTTGCAATATTTTGAGTACAATACTATTAACAGTTCTTGCACAATGCAATGATTTATATTAAAACAATTAGTATGGTGCAAACTAAGATATAAAATTCATAAAATTTATTTAAACCTGTGTTGAAAATGTTTCAATATTTTTAATATTTATGATTGAAAATAATGTAATAAGTAACAAGACTTAGTAAAAAAGTAAAATAAGTAATGTAAAAATGCTATCTGTTTCATTTTCTAAGCTAAAATAAATGTAATTTATTAAGTCAAGAAAGAATTAAAAACTGGTTAATGTTGGAGATGTTTTTAAATATGTTACAAATATAAGTAACCAGCTTTTTAGTTGTACTGCAATATGTGTAAAGCTGTCACTTCACATAGCTATTAATTTCTTGATTGTCAATTTAACCTTAAATTAATCTGGATGTTGAAGTCATGGATACCTTTTTAAATATTCAAATTCTGGTAATATTGATAAATGCCATTGTATAAATAATAGTTTTTAGCTGTTAAATTTTATCATACCGATGCTCTATTTTTCTTAAATTAAAAAGTAATGAAATATAAATTATTAGTCTGTACAAAAGTTTTTGAAGATAAATTGAATCTTTTTTTGGCTTAAATCTTTGGAATTACTCAGAATAGTCATGTCATTATTACATTGTTTAAAATACTACTTTATGTTTCTTTGTTTTAGTATAAGTGTTCATACATTGTTCAAAGTCAACAAAGACAATTCCAGACTGTATAGCATTATGTTGCATTTAATATGCTTGATAAAGCAACACCCAGCTCCTAGTATATATGTCTCAAGAGTCATAGAAAGCGGAAATATTAAGCATCGTTTAATTTGCATCCAGCTAGAAGGTGGGATTTATATACATACTAAGCTGACCTAATATTACTTTTATAACCTCTTCTATTCTGAGTTAAATTTAGAAATAAAAATTCAGTCCAATAGAATGTGCCTGTTTGAATGTTGTGCCCAAGGTTGGGATGGTCCATTCAGATAGTATCAAATTGTTGTCTGTGAACTGTCAAGGATTACGCGGTAAACAGAAACGAATGGAGGTTCTTACTTATCTAAAGGCAACAAAAGCATCTATAGTGTGTCTTCAAGACACACATTTAATTGAAGATGACCTCAACAGTGTTAAACAAATTTGGGGTAATTGCTATCTACATGGAATTAAAACAAACTCTAGGGGAATTGGAATTTTATTGAATAAAGATTTTGAGTTTGATGTTTTAGAAATAAAAAAGGACAAAGAAGGTAATATGTTGAGTTTGCTAATATCCATTGATACAATAAAAATTAATCTCATTACAATATATGGTCCAAACAATGATGATCCTAATTTTTTTAAAGATCTTCAAAATAATATTGATTGTACAAATGCACAATATACAATTATCTGCGGGGACTTTAACTTGGTTCTAGATCCAAAAAAAGACTGTATTCATTATACTAATGTCAATAACCCTAGAGCAAGAACTGAGGTTCTAGAAATGATAAAAAATAAGAATTTAGTTGAGAAATAGAGAAATAAATCCAGAGAATTTAGTTGAGAAATAGAGAAATAAATCCAGACGGAAAGAAATTTTCTTGGAGAAGAAGAAATCCAACAAAAATGGCTAGATTGGACTATTTTTGGTGACACATTCTATGATGGACATTATTGATGCTTGTGACGTAAAGCCAAGTTATAAGTCTGATCACTCTATTATAGAGTTAAAAATAAAACTGAGCCATTTTAGATATGGTAAAGGATTCTGGAGATTTAACAATAGCCTTCTAAAGCAACAAGATTATTTAGATCTAATAAATAATGTAATTCAGGCTGAAAAATTCAAATATGCATTACCGGTATACAATTTAGATTATCTGAAACACACTAACAATAACATCCAATTTACTATTGATAATGATACTTTTTTAGAGGTATTATTTTTACAAATTCGTGGAGAAACAATAAAATATTCTTCAAAGTTAAAATGTGAACAGTCTCAACGAGAAAAACAGCTGTTAAAAGACATCGAAGATCTAGAAACCTGTAATAATGCACAAACATCCACAGAAATTTTAGAAGATAAAAGGCTGGAGCTTGAAATTTTGCAGAATGAAAAGGTCAAAGGGCAAATTGTCAGGTCACGCATGCAATGGTTGTCTGAAGGAGAGAAGCCTACCTCATATTTTTGTAAACTAGAAAATGACAACTTCATTACTAAAACAATAAAAAGGCTTAAATTGGCAGATAATTCAACTATTACAGACCAAAGAAGGATCTTGAAAGAAGTTCAGGAATTTTACTCAAAACTCTTCAGTAGTAGAGATGTTTGTTTAACAGAACCCTATCTTGTTCAAAATTCATTGATAAACAAACTTAAAAAAATCCCGAATTTAGATTTGGGAACAATTTTGAATGTAAATGAGCTAGGTGCTGTATTAAAAAAGATGAAAAAAAATAAATCTCCTGGGATAGATGGCATATCATTAGAATTTCTGAAAGTATTTTGGGGCAAGATAAAGTATTTTGTTGTTAATGCTTTGAATAGTTGCTATACAAAAGGAAAACTTTCAATTTCTTTAAGGCAATCAGTAATAACTTGTATCCCAAAGAGCAGTAAAGATAGACAGTTATTGAAGAATTGGCGCCCCATTTCGCTACTTTGTACAATTTATAAGCTTGCTTCAGCAGCCATAGCAGAAAGATTAAAGCCCCACTTGGACAATATCATTTCAGTAAATCAATCAGGATTTATAAAAGGTCGAAATATTGGTGAAAATACACGACTTGTGTATGATCTGCTACATTATACAGAAAAGCATAATATCCCAGGTCTACTAATGCTAATTGATTTTGAAAAAGCTTTTGATTCTGTTTCTTGGAAATTTTTATATTCAGCATTGAGATTTTTTGGTTTCAAAGAAGATTTTATAAAGTGGGTTCAAATTTTTAACACAGATATAAATGCATATATCCTACAATGTGGATTTTTATCAGAAGCTATAACCATTGGCAGAGGCTGTAGACAAGGTGATCCCATATCTCCATATCTGTTTCTGATTGTAGCAGAATTTTTAACTCTACTTATTGAGAACAATAAAGATATTAAAGGTGTACAAATTGGTAAATATTCGTTCAAGATAGCACAGTTCGCAGACGACACTGCTATCATACTGGATGGCACTCAACATTCACTACAGGCAACCCTAAATGTGTTAGAAATATTTAGTTCTATGTCTGGACTAAAAATGAATTCTGAAAAAACAAAACTTGTATGGTTTGGTAGTAAAAAAGGGTCAAAGGAAAAGTTAACAGTTTCTTCTGATTTGGTATGGGATGACTGTGAGTTTAACTTATTAGGATTAGAATTCTCAGTGAATTTGTCAAGTATACCACAGAGGAACTACTCAAAGGCAATAAGTAAAGTAAACAAGATTATAGATTCATGGCTCTATAGAAATCTAACGCCTTTTGGAAAGATCACTATTATTAAAAATTTACTGTTATCCAAATTTGTACACTTATTTGTCGCACTACCTATAACAGAAAAAATATTAAAAGACATAAACTCAATTTTTTATAGATTTTTATGGGGGGTAAGCCAGATAAAGTTAACAGACAAGATATATGTAGACCATATTTAAAAGGGGGTTTACAAATGATAAATATTTTTCATTTTGAAAGAAGTATGAAATTAAAGTGGTTAAAACTAATTATGAGTTCAAGCTCAACCGGTTGGTATAATCTATTGGATAAAAGTCTTGGTAATATTGATAAAATCTTTACATTTGGATCTGAATGGTATTTTCAAAATAAAAATGAACTAAACCCTTTTTGGGACTCAGTGTTTAAATATTGGGTTGATATTGAAAAATCTCATCAAATTATAACAAATGAAGACATGCTTAATAACAGTCTATGGTATAACAGTAAACTGGGTACAGAAGACATTTACTTTCCTGACTGGGCTAAAAAAGATATAAACATGGTTTCAGATATAGTTAATACAGAAGGTACTCTGCTCAGTTTAAGTGAAGTAAAGGAAATGTATTGTTTAAATATTAACTTCCTTAACTATCTTACTGTAAGCAGTCTTGTTAAAAAATTCATAATTGTTAATAAAAAGGAAGATAGCTTTGATGTATTGAAACCATATATCCCTTTTCATGTCAAAACAATAATAAATCCAAAGAAACAAATAAGAGATGTAGTTCTGATGTACAAAGAAGATGATAGTGTGTATAATGAAGTAAAGTGGGGTATTGAATTAAAGATAGAACAGGATGAGCTTTTTTGGAAATCTATCTATAGAAGTTGCTTCTGGACACTCCAAGACAATGTATATGTATGGTTTCAATATAGAATTTTGAGGAGAATACTTGGCACAAATGACTTGTTACGCAAACTTAAGATGTCACAATCTCACTTATGTAGACTTTGTGGTGAACATCCGGAAAGTATCAGACATTTATTTTCAAATTGTTCAAAATCTGTAGAATTATGGGAAAATGTAAAAGTATGGATACAGTCAAAAATTGGCTATACTATAAAACTTGACAATAAAGCAAAAATACTGGGAGAAAGTCATTTTGATGAACATTTTTGGGCTCTAAATTTTATATTAATATGCACAAGATATTATATTTTTTCATGCGCAAGAAAAAATGTGCACCTCAATATCTACCTTTTACAGAAGATAATAAAAAGTAAATATCAAGAACAAGACATGTTATCTAAAGTAAATGATTATGATGGTAAATTTTCCAAAAGATGGTCAGTTTGGAGATTAATCTTTGTTAATATTTAAAAATTGCTTGTATGCTGGCGTTTATATCAAAATCTGATTATTGCTACTAAACATAGTAAAAGAAAATGACATAGTTAGTGATGTGTGCTTCAATGAATGTTCAATAATGCTATGATATAGTGTATTGTTATGATTAGTAAACTGTATATGCCTTTTTGTTTTCTATCGATGTATGAACAAAAAAAAAAAAAAAAAAAAAAAAAAAAAAAATTATTTATTCAGCATGAAATATTGATCCCTGCCTCAGGATTTGTCTGTTTGTAACCATCGTATTTTCAATGATTACCTTTTAGTCCTAACTGAGGTTTTGTCAATTAGATGGTGATTCACCTTTTTAGATATCTGTGTGCATGCTGCACATATAAAGATAATTACTTGCTGTTCTCGTGTTAAAAGTTCACCATGTTTACCAAACTTTAAGTTGCTACTTTTCGTGTTTGAGGGTGCCTCGTATTTACTAAGATGAAAATGGTTTAGGGGTCAAATATTGTCCTTATTAAAGTCAAAAAGTAAATTCAAATGACCATAGACCCCAAAAAGGTACTGTTAAACAGCAGTGCCCTGTTACAATGTAAAGGTTGGTAAAAACTAAATGCATTAAAAAAAACAACTTTCAACTCTACATAGGGATATAAGCGCTATTAAAGTACTTACACTTTACACTCAGAGTGTGTTCTTTCAATTTTGTGTCATCATTCTCCAGGACACATTTGACTATTTTCTTGTTCATTGCCCGCTTTGCTATGAGTCTCAGTCCACTCTTGGTCTTAAGTCCATGGTAATCCCCAAGTGATATTGTGGAATTCTCTGTGGCATGTTCATCATTTATATCAACATGTACACCATCCACATACCAGAGTAGAACAGGAGGGTCAGGATAGGCTGAGTCTGTCTGACACACATACTCACTTCTGAACCTTCTTCGATAGGTGTTTGAGGAGACTTTGCCATTTTTACTACTGTAGCCCCAACTGAAATCATCATTGTATATTTATATTTCTCTGACCAGCCGTTTTGCAACAAGATTCAGAAATATTACTTCCCCTGTGGTTTATAAGAATCTATGCAATCAAATATATGATTTGCATTAAGAGTATATACAAGAAAAGTTTGAATGCAAATATATAATGTTTTATTGTGCGCACAGCAGTTTTAAATCATGATAATTTTTTTCCAGAATTCTCACCATAACAATTTAATATTTTAATGTAAAACAAGAACATCTCATTTCATGATGTATTTCCCAATAATAGCTCTATATACACATAAGCTTATCCAGGAAAATATGAATACAGATAGAGGTTAAGTCCATGATACATATCATTCTGTCATTAAAACTTCACTAATATTTTGTTTTCATAAATGTTTTAATGTCTCTTTCAATAAAAATTACAATTACAAAGAATTCCTATTTAACCAAGCCAATTTCGAATAAGATTTGGCAAATAGCAGCCCAATACAGGTTAACATTGCAATCTGTTTGCACCTGAGATATTTAGCACAAAATAATTGACAAACCATCCAATAAAAAGGAACAAAGTGATAATAATCGTGGTTAGAAATGCTACCTAATTCAAGTATCAGAGGTTACTGGGAAGATGAAAAAAGAGAAATGAAAGATTAAGTGATATACAACTAAGTTACACAGTTCACAGTTTTCTAAACATGGGGGACAAATCCTGTAACATTTTTGAAAAATGGCAACATTATGTGGACAGTTACTAGAAAGATGAAGGATACTTTGAAAATATGTACAAATATGTAGAAACATCTGATAATAGCACAATAGACAAAATAACTAATATCACTGTGGGTTTTGTATGTTAACAGGACATAATGAAGGCTCAAAATGACCATATTAATTAAGGACGATCATTCAACGCTTCATACTAAATCAAGATTTCACTGAGAGAAAATGAAGGTATAACTCACATTTCACACTCAGTACGACTTTATGTTCCAATTTCTTTTGACCGTTTGTGATATCTTTTTCAATATAACAACCAATTTCCTTTTGATTCATGGTCCTATCCACTAAGATACGTATGGTACTCTCTGTAAAGAAAGCATGGAATCTTCCAAATTTTGTTTTACTAGTCCCATTTCCTTGATTCCACCATATAAGTGGTGGAGGATTTCCCTCATCAGTTGAACATTTAAATATTGCTGTTGCTCCTTCTTTCACTGGAGACTGTGGAGATTCTGTAACTTTCACTGTCTTTGCTCTAACTATCAAATATCCGATAAAATATATTTTAAAATTGCACTGTCAGCAAAATTTGGAATGTAAACATTTTCATATTCACACAGCTTTATAAATTAATTATCCAACTCTATAAAATAAATATTAATTAAAATGGATTTTCTGAAACCCTAAATGTAACAGTATATGCAGTCATCATGACGCAAACATGCATCACAATCTCAGCAAAATTGTGCAAAGTTGGGGTTTTACGTCCCGTTCAACAGCCAGGGTCATATTGGGACAGGTCCTCAGAATTGCCACTTGTGGGACTCGAACCCACAGAGGTGACAGCAAAATTGTGCATGGTTGTATTATAAAAAAATTGCAATTAGAACACAAATGTCATTTCAGTTTGATAACGTATTCATGACTGCTAACAATACACTACCATTTTCCTTTAGAATAAACTGGTTGTAAATAACGTACCATATTTCCCCATTCATATTTTTGTGTCCCAGTATTTATGACCTCAGTTCCTCAATTTCAAGAGAGTTACAAATGAATGGATGGATGAACGAATATATGAATGGATGAATAAATGAATATACCATTCACATTCTTTAAAAAGTCAAGTTGATGAATCTTATCAAACATTTTTGTTGTCAATTTTGGTTCATATCTATGAAGATACAGAAGCACAATTTTTCAACGTTTTCATTTTCAAATTTTCAAAAGTAATGAGTGTATACCTTACATGATAGGGCACATTTTCTATCAAAGCATCTCTGAAAATTCTCCTGTATAATCCTACTTACAGGTTTAAGGACTTAATATCTTTGGATACTTACATATGACTTCAGCATGTACTGTTAATTTACTCTTTGGACCTATCATTTCATACTGTCCGGCCTTCCAGTCCACACCACACCTTAAAACACCACCATTGTCGCTTCTGTTGAATGAGGTTGTAAACTTCCACTCCAAATACTTAGTACCATCAGCTTCATCTTTTTCTACTACCTTTCCTGTCGCATTTTCACTTTGAAATCTCACTTTACTATTATAGTAAAACTTAAATAACGTGCTCTCCTTCCCAGGTAGGACATTTCTGATTGAACACACGAAATCTTCACTTAAATTTTCCAAATATGGTCCACCTAAGTCTTTTCGTGGCAATCTTTTGGCATTTTCACGTTCTAAGCTTGGTCCAAAATCTGTTTTTGGTGGAACTAAAATACAATGCAGTAATACTTGTTTGTATGTAAAACACTAGCAGATATATCATATGTTTGTATATTTGTAACCTATTTAATTTTATGTTGAGCCAGAAATGTCATTAAACCAAGACAGTATTACGGATTTTAATATTTGATTGTTTTTCATGTGTTAGTCAATTTTTACTTGTCTAAAATATACCATGAAGTATCGTAGAAATTATGCATACCAGTTATTTAAGATTACTAAAGTATCACCCGGTTGATATAGAACATAGGAAATACATCAGATGTGTGAAGGCAGACACAGAACTTCAAAATTACATATTTTAATGAACACTTATATGTAAAATTAAGCATTAAATAAAACACAACAGGTTAAGACGGTGAACAGTTAAGGTTAAAAGATTTACTGTGTTATTCTCCCAAGTACTAAGTATTTGAGAAGTAACTTACACACAACTGTTATAGTAGTATTATGGTGATAGTGAACAGTTCCTACGGTCCTACAGGTAAACCAGCCAGTATCTGAAAGATTTATCCTCTTCACCACAAGGGAGGTGTTCACAGAGTCACTGATACCATACTTGTTTGCAGTATAGCCGTTATAGTATATGGGAGACGTGTCAGATGTGGTGTGGTAGAACTTCAGTATTTTTATAAGGTAATAAGATTTGTACATGAACCACTCTATGCCAATTACATCTTCAGAAATTTCACCACATGGCAGATCTAAAGACTCTGTCCCATTCTTTACGAAAATGGTGTCAGGTGTTTTTTCATCAAACTCCACAGCTGATTGTATCTGAAGTGACCACAGACCCATACACAGAGCTACAGCTACAAAGTAATTGAGAGATTATATGTTGTTATAAATTATTATTAAACAATGTATTAACTATTTTTTAACATTCTGCTGTATCTGTTTTGCCAATGAGAGGGTTTTCCTTCTTCAATGTGTATTAAGGTGGGAGGGGAGAGTGTTACCACTATGCCACCGTGGCCCCTAATTGATGTTATGAGTTGTATTTTTACTTTAATAGGGGCTGAGTAATTGGTACTTCAGGTTAGGTAGTAATTGTCTGTATTAATATTGGTGTTTTAATCATAATTGCACTAAAAAGTAATTAACACGTATGAACAAACAAAGCCAATCATGTGGAAGTAGTCCTTTCTTGGTTACTGACTTGGTTAGTGGACCAATATTCTATTGTTATATAGATATGATCCGAGTCTATGTTTGGTGTGGGTTGCTATCAATAACATAAATGGTATATTCAATATTTTCACAAAGTAACTGTCTTAAACCAGGCCAATGCCTTGTACTAAATACAGTAAAAATTGGAAATATCCAGAGATGTATTTCATGTTAACAGAATCGTAACCAGTACTAAATACTCACGAATGATTATGCATTGATGTTTGAAGTACAGTTTTGATTCATATCCTGATTTGCTTTATATTTTAAGTGTCAGTTCTTTGGCAAGCACGTTTAAGTTTAATTTACATTTTCATATCCTAGGTGGAAAGCATGTCACATATCATTTTAAATATGTGCTGTAAATAGGCTACATATGTAATCACACCTTTTTCTTAATTAATAGCCTTTTTATTTCGAGATGATAGAGAATTTTTTTAATTTGTTGACATTTTATTTTATTCTTTAATGATAATAATTTCAATGCACTTAGAACATATTTAATGTGATGACAATTGAAGATAATATCTTGAGGTTTGGATTAAATATCTCAGTAAGTCACGATAAAAACATTGGTATAACATCAGTAAATGGCCAAACCTATTCAGTTTACATTAAGTATTCAGACATTGCAAGTTAGTTATTATTTTTGCTTATTGCTCATAGAATTCGTACCAGAAGCATATAAGCAATATAATAGAATAATATTAAATAAAAAAAAGATACAATGAATAATCCTTTTATAACAGGGACTCAAATTTTGTTAATCAATGACTTTTGGTCAACCTTCTTTCCTCACATTTTGTTGTCTTTTGAGAAATTAACCAATTCAAAGTACTGACCAAATGTAAACAAAACGGAAGTAAAAGATTTGTTCACACTCCTTAACCATATGGTTTAGGCCTCAGTGAACAATCTAATCTAATCTAATGTGGACTTTTATAGCGCTTAATCTCCATTTCAGATGGACTCTAAGGCGCAACAGAACATAAAGCAAAGGCAATAGACATTAATCCGGGGATATAGCAAGGTCGTACCAAGGAGACACAGGGTGACAAGGGAGGCTATGGCGGATAGGCTTTTGCATACAAATAAGTCTTAAGCTTCTTTCTGAAGGAGGCAACTGATGCTGCACTGCGCACATCATGAGGGAGTTCATTCCAGATTCTAGGAGCATCAAAGGCAAAGCTGTGATCAAAATGTTTGACAGACTTAAAGACTGATGGGTGGAAAGGAGGAACAGTAAGATATTGACAATCTGGGTGACTACGCCTGGTACTATAGGAACTACTACTGGGAGACAAGTAAGGTTGAAAGTAGGAAGGGGAGCCACTATGTAGAAATTTATATACTAGAGTTGCAGTTTTAAACATACATCTATACTTCACGGGCAACCAGTGAGTTGTTTCAGAATGGGCGTAACATGAGCATACCTTCTACGGTTTGTAACAATACGAGCAAGGGTATTCTGAATACTTTGCAATTTGTGAAGATTGAAACATGACAAACTCCTAAAAAGAGAGTTACAGTAGTCCAGACGACTACTAACCAAGGCATTTGCAGCTAGGACTGCCACTTCCGTAGTGAGATACTGTCTTATTCTACGAAGGTCACGCATCTGGAGAAAACACGCTTTGCAAGTCCTCTTGACATGTTCAGAGAATGAAAATTCTGCATCGAACCACACACCTAGATTTCTAACAGAATCAACCGGATGAATAGGGCTGCCAAAGATACTACAGGAAAATAGGAGGAAATCTTCTGACGCTGAGACTTAGAACCAAAGACAATGAATGAACTCCGTTTTCTCTAGGTTAAGCTTCAGTTTACTGAGAGACATCCATTGTTGCACATCAAGAAGGCAGGCATTAAGCCTGGCGAGAGCTGCCGAGGCATTTTTATGAGAGAGATGGATGTAAAGCTGTGTGTCATCCGTGTAGAAGTGGAATTTGATATGCGGATGAAGGCGGATGATTTTACTGAGTGGTGTAGTATAAAGTGAAAACAGCAATGGACCGAGAACTGAACCTTGGGGAACGCCGTAGATGAGCTTGCTTAATTCAGATAGAGTAGAGCCTATCTTAACGACCTGGCAACGATCACCCAAGTAGGAAGCAAACCACTTAAGTACAGTTCCACCAAGACCGAACCAGGATTTAAGGTAACTAAGAAGAATGCTATGATCTATTGTATCGAACACGGCTGATAAATCCAGAAGGACTAGAGCTGTAGGTTCACCGCGTGCCAGAGAGAGATGTACCTCGTTCTTTATAGACAATAGAGCTGTTTCAGTAGAATGTCCTGGCTTATAGGCTGACTGATGTGGATTATCCAGTTTGTTAATATTGATGTGTGACGTAAGTTGCTTAGCAACAACTCGCTCAAACAACTTTGAGAGGAAACAAAGACCAGACACTGGGCCGTAATTCTTGAGGTCATTTTTGGGCAGAGATGCCTTTTTAATGAGCGGGGTGACAACAGCCCTTTTGAAAGCACTTGGAAAAGAGCCATCACTAAGAAAGTAATCAACCAACTTGGTGATAGATGGAAGGAGTATATCAAGACAGTCCCTAAGGAGGAATGTTGGTATGGGATCCAGTAGGCAAGATTTAGTAGGAGACTCATTGATGCACTTTCTGACCTCGTCTTCAGTCATAGGCTTAAAGATATTGAAGGCGGGGGGCACATAATCAGGTGTATCATTGAATGAACCAGAAGCGGAGAATGTGTCCCTGATTTTACTTATTTTATTTGTAAAGAAAGAAGCAAATGTGTCTGCAAGGCTTTTTTCCGAGCTATGAGCTGGCAGAACCGTCTCAGAAGTGTGATGCAATACCTTCCTTAATGACTGCCATAGCTTCTTAGGGTCTTCACTATTTGCAGTTATAAGATTGGCATAATAGGCACCCTTGTCTTTGTTGGCCAGTCGATTGCACCATGCAATTTGCTTGCGGAGCCTCGACCTGTTCGACAGTGTCTTATGTTTTCTCCACATCCGCTCAAACTGCCGCCTTAGGGAGCGAGCCATACGATATGACTCAGACAACCACTCGTCTGACTGCCATTTTGCCATGCATGAGATGATAGGAGCGTGCTTATCAAGTACCTGGGTAACGTCAGCCCAGTACTGATCATACAATTCTGTCGCAGTTCCTGCAGGAGAGAGTACAAATGGAATATTTCTAAGGTCTTTGCGGAACTGGTTGATATCAATCCTATGATACCTTCGATAAGAGACCATTTTTCCAATGCAGATTGATGGGTGGGAGAAATCAAGTTGGCATCGTATTGCAGCATGATCAGAGATAAAGTCCCCAATATTGACATTACGGACAAAATCTGAATCACCAGGAGATATCAAAACGTCCAAAGTGTGACCCAGTATGTGAGTCGGACTATTGACACATTGAATCAAACCGCAGCACTGAAGGATGTCATAGAACCTTGACCTGTCACCACACTCAACATCCAGATGAATATTTATGTCACCACAAATGAAAAAATTAGAACCAATTGAAGACAGAAAGCCAGAAAGAGCCAGAAAATCTTCCAGAAATTGAGTAGTGCAAGAACCCGGGGGACGATACACACAAGCTGCAACAAAGCTATTGTACTCAGACCTAAAGGATAATATAATGATTTCAAATGATCTAAACACCGGTGAAGAGACAATACTGGGAGAAAAGGATTTCCTACACAGGAAGCCAACACCACCACCCAATCCCGTAGACCTTGGTTTTTGAATTAAGTTGTAATTTGTTGGAGTGACGAAGTTCAGGGGACCATCAGTGTCAGTTGGTCTGATATGAGTCTTGACCAAGCCCAGGATATCCAAGTCACTGTGTTTAATGAGGTCATGTAGAAGAGGGCCTTTATTTCTCATGGATCTACAGTTGACAAATCCAAAATTGGTTGGACCAGGGTTTACAGCAACATCGCCGCACAACAGGAGGAGTAGGAGAAAGTTTTTTGTTTCAATTTTGGAGGGACCTGTTTTGAGTTCCTGAGGTAGCAATATTTACGTACAACAACAGGGAGCCGAAAAATAGATGGGATGCTTCTGTCCACCTTTTCACAATTCAGTCCCTTGTCAGCATTTAACCAGTTCTGTGAGAAACTAACACATAAAAACATATCAATAAAATAGCTTTGAAGGCCAACATTGTCAAGAAACACTATACCAGATCCAAAAAGCAAGAAGGAACAAGAACTATGCCGAAATCAACTGTATGTAAAATAAATGACAAGAAAAAGAAATGAAAAAAAGGATTAACAAAAGGCTTTCAGGGTTAACAAACCATGAAAGCAGAAGACCCATGAATCCTATGATTCTATGACAAGCAAGAGTTAGAAACACCTTATAAAAGTCTACAATGAACATAAATGCCAGGACATAGAGGACCATAGAAAAATCACTGAGACATAGCAAGTGGTAACCATGTATATGACTATGGGGTACCATCAAATTAAAACCATAAAATAAACACTAGGATATGAAAACCATAAAATAATGACTGAAATATGTCAGGTGATAACGGGGAATGTGAATGAAATCAACAAGGGGTTGAATACATACTATCACGATAACGGGGAATGTGGGCGATAATTGGGTATATGATTAATTTTGAGGAAATGAAGCAGATTGAAGCAATATTGTAGATATATTAATTGTTAGGGTGATATATATGAGGTAAAAACGACAATAGGGAGTATCAACGACAAGCAAGTAGTGTTATTATTGAAGATTTAGATTTACAGATCGTTGAAAAGCAATACCCGCCACGGCCTCAGTGTCACATTGTCACAAGTGATTAATAAATTTGCTTCTATGTATAGTACTGTATTTGATCTCCACTGAAGATAAGATTCTAGTTCTAAAAGTAATTTTATAGTGCTTAATCTCCATCAGCACATAATACCCGAAAGCAGAGATTCGTAATTATTAAGCCAAAAACATCCCAGGATCAGTGCCACGACGAAAGACAGAGACAAGATCAGAAAACTAGGATGGTTATGCTTTTGCAACGAGATAGGTTTTCAACTTCTTTCTGGATGGGGAGAGAGATTTGGCTGAGCGTTCATCATTCCAACTCCTTGGGGTATCATATGCAAAGCAGAGGTCAAAATGTCTTTTAGACTTATATATTGATGCAAAGTGTGGCACCTCAAGCAACACTCCATAAGGTTAACTTCTACAAGTTTGGTACACACTATGCATGAGTTTAAGGAAAGGTTCAAAGTATTTAGGAAACCACTTTGTAGAAACTTGTATACAAATAGGGCCATCTTAAAAACAGAATGATGCTCGATAGGCAACCAATGAAGAGTCTAACAGGAGTGATACATGAACACCTAGTGGTATTGGCAACAACTCTAGCAAGATGGTTCTTGACACACTGGAGCCTGTCCAGATAGTCAAGACAAGTTCCAACCAAAGTGTTTACAGCCATAAAGCACAGCATCGCACATGAGATACCCTCCCAGTCACTTAAGATTCCTGATATGAACCAAACAAGCCTTACAGGTATTCCTGACATTGCAAAAGAAGGAAAAATAAAAGATGACCAAAACATCAAGTTTCCTAATTGCCTCAGGAGGTGACAGGTGATTACAATGTGCATTAACTGAGAAAATTTGTTTTGCACACACAGTAACACAATAACTTCCATTTTGTTGGGATTAAGATTAAACTTGTTTTACAGAAAGCCACTTTTTATGTCATCTAAGGCATGTCTGACATTCTTGCATATAAGATAAAAGTGGAAACTTATGCCAGGATGATTTAGATAAGGATGTAATGCAGAACACAAGACCTGCCACAGTTTCTGTGAATCATGAGCATTGTCACTGATAAGCTTTCCATAATAGTTGGATTTATCCCTGTTGATTAGTGAGTTGCACCAGGCAAACTGTTTGCGTAATCTATCTGATTTTGTGGAGACTTGTCTTTACACCAGATCCATTTGAACTGATGCCTGACAGCTGTGGGCAGCAAGTAGGAAGCTGAAAGCCACCCAGCAACACATCTCCAAACTCATAGAGAAAGCTGTGGCTAGGCAGATAAATGAGCATATTGCTCATGAGGGTACATCCAATGAAAACCAGTCCGCATATAGAGTCTTTCACTCAACTGAAACGGCATTGCTCAAAATACAAAATGACATTGCCAAATCGATGGACAAGGGTGCAGCTGTTGGATTAGTCCTTTTGGACTTATCTGCAGCCTTCGATACAATAGACCACTCAATCCTTTTCAACTGCCTTCAGCACTGGTATGGCATTGATGGGGTAGTGCTTAAGTGGGTCCAGTCATACCTCAATTCACGCAAGCAGCGGATCAAAATAGATGGACATCTTTCAGATACTTTTCAACTCCCTTATGGGGTTCCCCAGGGCTCAGTTTTGGGGCCACTCCTTTTTACCCTATATACGACCCCTCTCAGTTCAGTCATATCTAAGTTTAATGTTACCCATCACTTATATGCAGATGACACACAAATTTACTTGGAACTCGACTCTAGGAACTTCGATTCTAGTATCACTGAATTAACAAATTGCCTCGAGGCGGTCCAGGCTTGGATGGGAAATAATAAGCTTAAATTAAATCCTGACAAGACAGAATTCATAGTGATTTGTGATGATTAAATTAGAAGTTTGCTAAAGTCATCATTCCCAGTGAGTTTGCTTGGCAACACCATGGAACCAGCTGAATCGGTCAAAAACCTTGGTGTCATCCTGGATGCTGAAAATTCTATGCAAAGACAAGTGGCTAATCTATGTCGCAAAAGTTACTACCATCTCCGGGAACTACGAAGGGTTCGCAGGTACTGAAATCATAAAACAGCTGTAAAGGTGGCAAATGCCTTGGTTAGCAGTCGCCTGGAATACTGTAACTCACTGCTTTACAACACAAAAAGGCATATACTAGCAGACTACAGAGTTCAAAATGCCCTATGTCGGATGGTGTGCAGGCTAAATAAATACAGTCATGTCACACCCTACCTGCACAAACTACACTGGCTCCCCATTCATTACCATATATTGTTCAAATATAATCTTCTCACTTATAAAGCAATACATTTCAGCCAACCTCCATATCTCTCCACTCTAATTAGGCGGAGTGATCACACACGGGGCAATCGCCTATCAATTTCCTCATCTAAACCAAATAAACGCTCAGGGCTACGCAGTTTCATAGCGGGGGCTCCCACAGAGTGGAACAAGCTTCCTCAAGCTATTAGAACCATAGAATGCATTTCTGGTTTCAGAAAACAGTTGAAAACATTTCTTTTTAGACTGGCTTATCCTTCACCATAGCCTATCTCCCCTATCGGACGCTAATATGGAAACGGACCTCTTATTGGAATTGGACTATCCCTTTTTGCACATCAGCGCCTTAGAGGATGTTTACATCAATTTTGGCGCTTTATAAGTGTTTCTTACTTACTTACATTTGGTAAAAGTTAGGCACGCTATAGGAACATGTATAACAAAATACAGAATCTTAATGACTTTCCTGGTGTGTAACTTACTGAGGTCCTTTCCCAAATGACCTCAGAATCCAAAAATCCCTTTGGATTGGTTGTAAATTTTGAAAATCCAAATTTGTTTAAGTAATTCTATTTATGGCATATGACAGAGGTAATATATAGTGTACCTGCATTTAAATCTTTGTTGTCAGCTCTCCATTAATTTCCACAAATTGCATTTAAGACAGTGACAAACATTATGTATATGTGTATAGTTTTAACCCAGCTTAGTGGTTTCACAATGAAAAAAAGAGAAAAGATAGAAATATATGTTATTCTGTAGCTTACTTCCTAGAAAAAAAATAATATCTCACCTGTTAATTTTATTTCCATGCCTAACTTGTATCTATTTGCACGAATTTTAATACCACTAAAAGTAACTATTATTCACAGATACTGAAATTCAAAATATAGCAATTTTCTTTACACAATAAATGAAGTTGAAAACGGTTATTAAGAATATTTTCATGCAAAATTCCCCTGCATTATCTTGGCTATCAAGTCTGACCATTAATCATACCCCCAGTGTGTACATAAATACAATTTTATAGTTATTTACAAATCATTGGAGTGTGTTTTTAACAAGATTTAATTATATTTTCCTCTTTTAGTAACCTTAGTGCCCTAGGTTATGCTTCATATAAGTAATAGCTACTGGGTTCATAACTCCGTGGATGTTTAATTATTGGATACACAGATAATGTTATCAATTAATACCCCTGTTTACAGAATGAGATCCTAACTTAGGTGTGGATTTATTTTTTTTTCCTTTGGAAAGATTCACATTTAATGAGGGTTAGCCAGTCGTAATATTTGTGGGTTAAATCTCCAAATACGAAAACTAGAATTCGTAGATTTTGGGAGCAGTTATTAGAGTTTACCAGTTTCCAATGAAACTTAAACATGAACCACAAGTTTATGTCAGTTTTAACTTCCTAAATACTAATTTGAGAGTTACACAACCATAAAACCTGGATGAGAGATCAATGGTTTAACTAAAATTCGTGCCATCCTGGAATTGGTCACTTTGGTTTCATGAATTATATCTGCAATCTTCAAGGACTTGTCAGCTATGTCAATCTAAACAGTAGCCCTATCTGAGAATATAATAAACCAAGGGACCCACTGTATTATCAGATATATTAAAATTGTGAGCTTCAGTTTGGGATGTGACACCACTTGCCTGGGCAATATAATACACAGTGATATTACTTTCTGTTACAAAAAGAGCATAGACAACATCATTCAAATAATAAATAATATTGTGAGATTATGGTCAGTTGATCCACAGTGTCAGTGAAATATTTTATGAAACTGTACTGCCAATAATATTGTAAACAGATTATGTTGCTGCTGTATCCACTATAAACAGCTTAATACCCCTTTCGCACCTGTATGTGCATTGTGACTGAATGTGCAGTTCCACATTTCAAACATTTTGGGCAAATGACGTCTCCTCCTTGATGCAAGTGATGTCATTTTCACTTTAGGTTAATTTGACACTTAAAGATATTGTTTCCTTTAAATACAACCATAATAGGGCTACAGTCTGTTACTTAATGACAGGATCAGTTATGGCCAACACAGTTATGCTTCAGACTAAGTCTGTGTTATGGGTTTGTGATTCGATTCATTATGTTTGACATATTTTATGCAAAGTACTGCTCTGTATACCTACAAACAACAATAAATTGCTACATAATGTGACCTTGATATAACATAGTAGAAGCACAATGCACACTTGTAGCCATTTCAGAGAAATGGACGCCTCCACTGCGATTATTTCAAACTTAAAAAAATCTTTTGGGAGTGACAAAACATGTCCCTTTATGAACCATCTAAAGGTAGTTTCATTATGTATCTCCACTTACACCTACTTACAAATACTTTGGGCCATGTCTAAATTTGTGGAGGAACCAGAGTAAAACATTTATGCAACAGAGGGGTTTGACCTAGACATTGTAATTTGTAAGGTGTAATTTTAGTTGAATACTCATATCATCACAGTTGTCCTCCAAATATATATTCATTTTACTTGCATAACAGAACCGACCACAGAGACCCCAAAAGCAGCAAATCCATGCAGGCATGACATACCGCTTGATCATGACCCTAAACTGAAGTAAGTTTGTCTCAATTTGGTAGGAATACTGTACTAATTTGTCTACCCATATGGTCACGTCACCAAAGTCCTCTTGTAGTAGCTCAATGGAAGCACCATTATGTTCATTCATATGATATACTGGATATGTTATTGAGATTCAAAGTAAAAAGAAAATCAATATTTGACCCATAAACTGCTCTACATTTCTATCTTTGACCACAAATGATCAGCGAATGTCACTGTGTACACAAAATACTGCTATTATCTAAATTTATAGCTAAAAGTCTTGATTTTGCCAATTATCTTTGAGTGCCACTTAAGGTTACAGCATAAAAAAGTTAAAATGTGCATAAAATGCATGTTTCATAAGTGAAATAATACCCTCATCACTATTATATACATTTTTACTCCAAATACAATTCCACAAAACAGAAGCTGATCCTTCCAGTAGGTGAATACTGTAAATATCTTTAACAGTCTCTTTTTTCTTCAGTAAGAAGAATTTGAATCAGTTTTAATTATTCCTAAAAGGAATGAGTAAACATTTTTACAACTACCTTTGTTGATATACAATTATAATACATGTGGTCAGTTTTTAAACATATCTGCAGGAAATCAGCATGAATGCCAAGATGACAATGCAAGAAAAACATCAAAACTTGCTATGTGATTCCCAGGATAAGAATTCTGTGGGAACATTTTTCCCAGTTGATTTTAGTGGGATCCTAAAGTAAACACAGCGTCACTTTGAACTGCTACACTTGTCCTCGAGGTGTCAATCACTTGCAATCAATTATAATCTATTTTTGTGTGTGTGTTAACATTGCAATTCCATGGATAAAACTTAAGGAAATAGATAATGGATAGCAGAGGTACAGATAAGGTAGGTGGCTTTTAGGTATTCAAACTGTTTCAGAATTTTATTTTTCCCAAGTATTGAGAATCCTAATCAGAAGGCTGCCCTGTTACCTCCAATAATCTAGGATGGAAAATTTAAGATAAAAACTTGAACAATCCATATTGTTTATTACTTTTATTGGCAATATATTTAAATATAGAAATGCATTACATCTGCAAACACATGCAAAGCGGGTAAATATTAAAATTAAAAAAGACTCTTGGAGATTGTACAATGTAGATAATACTTAGGCATACTTAGACACTATTGACATAAGTGTATATAGATTATAGATTAGTTCTATTATAATCGTTGGTGACCAATCAGTGAAATGTGTAATAAACAATTAACCCTCCAGTGGGTCTCGCTGTTGTTGGGAGGGGGAACTTGGGGACTGTCTTTTGCAGTGTCAGGGCACTGCAGGGGTCAGTACTGACGGCCCCTTCCCTTCATGGGTTAGACGTTTAAATAACATTCTTGGGGGACCAGTCTATCTTTAAGTTATATCTTGATGATAAACATTCTGCATGTGACCATAACTACAAGAGTTACAGCATGTTTCATCAGTGGTTACATAACTGGTGGGAAATGGGTTGCTTACAAACATCACTTTGAAATTGAAAACCGGAGAGAGAGGAAACAGTGTTTCCCTCCCACTCTCCCGTATTTTCATTATGCAAGGAGATATTCTTAACAAAATATGTGGTTTTTTAATAAGATTAAAATGTATTACTTATTTTATTCTATTTTAGTCAAAGTTTAGTTAAAATATAATCATTCAGGTTCTGATTTTGGGTTGGCTGTCTTTCGTGTCCTCAGTAATTTGCATAATGGGCACACTTATGTTCAGTGTTGCCAGTCATCATGCACACAGTCAGTGTGGTTTAATGGGAATATACAGTATATACCACAATTATGTTTTAGTATTTTGTGTTATGAGCAAACTAATTAATCATGTGTTTCAAATGTTGTTATTTTATTTTCATATACACTTCGCTATATGTTATACGTAACTTTAAAGTACAAAGTTAAATGTGATGTTGCAATCTAACTGTGATTTATAATCACCATGTTTTATCCACATAATTTATACAACATATATAAGTGTACATAGATAATAGATTACTTCTATTATAATTTTTGATGACCATGCAGTGAAACGTGTAAAAAACAATTTAACCTTCCATTGTGTCTCGCTGTTGTTGAGAGGGGGCCTTGGGGACTGAGACACTATTCTGCGAGTTTTGCTGTACTTTTGCTAACCAATCAGATAATCAATTACAGAGGTATATACATATATACTGAACTGTATCATTGGTAAACGATCCTTAAAATAAATTCCTAGATCCAGACAGTGTTCCACTAAAATTGAAAATTAAAAATGTTTCTTATGCTATCGTCAACATTTTGTGAAAATTTCATCTAAATCCATTGATAACTTATAAAGTCATTTTGCAGATGACAGATAAACAAAAATATCAATTCCACCAAAAGAACATCCTTCATGGCGTAGGTAAAAAATCTTAAAATTTTATATAAAAATCAGGATGTATATCAACAGATATGTTAAAGCATATTGTAATGTGTTTTTCATTAATTGCTATCATTTGATTTAGAAATATATTTTAAAAGAAAATTGGTTAGCTAAGATAGATTTTTTTGTTTGCATGACCTGTACATCGTTGCAAGATGTAATTGTGTGCCACAGTATTGACTACCTAATTGTACCAAGAAAAAAATATTAATTTGTAAATTACTTTAAAACAGAATAAAACACTAAGTGAGATAGAAAGCAACATAGCATTAAGCTATTGTTATTACAACTTTTGCAGCAAATATGTTTGTACAGTTGTTTTCTCAGAATAAGTCCAAGTGTAAGAAAACATCTGAAGAGAATAATATTCTTAGGATGTCTGTGAATGTGATGTCTCAACCATATTATGTTTATATGTGTTTATGAACCCAGTGATAATCTCCTGTGGGTATTAATTATAGTTATTACAGTATACCATTGTTACACTTGCTGACCCTTATACAATTTACATTAATTTATCTTGCTTGTGTGACAATCATACTGGTATCTGCAAATTTTCTACATTTGAACTTTTTTACAATACCTTATATCACAGGAAAATTTCTTGACTGTAGAATGTTAAAAATAATTAAAGCCACAATAACATCATACCCAGTTGAAGGAGATCATGGTAGTTATACTATCTTTTAATACATTGGTTGTGACACTGGTGTATAAATATATTAGTGTAACTTCCATTCACTTGAAAATTCAATTAAGACTGAGCATGTAAATTGGTACCAAATTTGCATTTTCCTACAAGGTGATGCAGTAAGTGTCAAGAAGTAATTATGAGAACTGAAGTTTATATGATTGTTGCTTAAGCAATTGTATGATACAAGCTTTTACAGTATTCAGATAATTTTAATGACCATCAAACTTTCGTGATTACAAGTTCATGTGTAACTTTGAAATTGCATGATTCATCAATTGATACTGTCCCTATATATAAAACACATCCATTATATCACATTGGACATCTTCAAATTTTTTAAATTTGTCAAAAGATTTGGTCCAGAAAACATGTACTTATTTAATGGGTTTTAAAAAATGCTGATTGACCTGAAGCAGATGTCAAAGATCACAACAAAAGCCTGCACAAAGCCTATGATTTTCTGTAAATTTCTGTTTTAATATCTCAAAACTCTGGGATAAATAGTTAGCGAGATACAATTTGTATAAGATATGAAATGCTGCTTAAGGTTAAAGGGAGGGGACACAAATTTGGTACAACCAAGTGAGATGCTCTTATGATTTCTTCACAAGCTGTTTCGATATACCAAATCTCTAGGAAAACTAATGAAAATATACAAAAAGGTTTTTCTTTTTCATAACTTTTGATTTCTCAGAATTAATAAAAGCAGCTAAAAATTTTTTTTTGTGACTGAAGTTGCTCATATACGGAATCTGACTACCCAATTTCACTGCTGCACTTGGGACAAACCTGGACTTAGGAAAGTTTTTGAAAATTGCTGAAATAAAGGTTCTTATAAAATTATTTCTATGGACCTGGTGAGAGGTTAAGGTGAATGAATAGTATCAGAAAATGTGTCCAAAATATTATTTATTTACCTGATTAACTTGAAAGAAATCTGCCAACTAATTCCAGAGTTATTTAGTCAAGCCACTATGCAAAGTCATGAAGCTGGCAGAAACAGATGTGCAGAATCATCCAAATAAGAGTGATATACTATATCATTATAACCCAATTGTACTGTATTAGTGATTTATTTTAGACAGCAACATTGTTTAGTATGTAGTCGGTTTGGGAGAAATTTAAGGTATATCAGAGTTCAGTTGTTAAAATTCACAAATATTACTTACTGCGTCCTGACTGTGACAGTAAATAATTGCCATGGATGAGTTTATAAATTACATACATAAATTACATCCATGTACACATTACTGTTACACTGATTGCAGAACTTGTTTTTGCATTGACAATAACCACTTAATATATCCAACAGGTGATATAAGTTAAGCTGACAATTTTAGATGAAAGGTGTTATAATATAAAGCATTAATACATTTGAAACCAACCAAAATTTCAGATTTTTTTTTATAAATTTTACATTAAATGACACACATAACAATATACTCTGATGCTTTTTGTGCAAGAACATGTTATAAAGTCTTTTATTACAATTTACCGCAAATACAAAGGATCAAGATACAGATAATTATGACATTTGTTTCAAGTAAAAAAAATGTTTACTTCACCACTGTTTGTAAACTTTTCCCTTCTCATACTTTTATGCATTGAACATAATGACATTTAAATCAAATATATGATGTCTGATACACTTCTGAATTATTAGAGTGACCTTTGCTTTTTGCTAAATTAAAAAGTCATGCAAGTGTTGGGCCATATATTTTTATAATAAGCATTGTATGAATGAAAAGAAAGATATAGAACAAATTAATTCAGGCCATTTAAGTGATTTAGCTTTTCTACATCCTTGAAAGATAAAAAAATCAATCGGGTTCAGTAATACATCACAAACAGCTTGGCTAATACATACAAATAAGTGATACAAGCACTACCAAGATGTATGTTTGATTATCAAAGGTTTAAAAAATATTGGGTTCGCCGATTATATAAAAGTAGTTGTAGCCTTTTTTGTTGGTTCTGTTAAAAGTAAATTTTTGGATCCAATTGGAGTCTCCTGATTGTTCTACAAATGAACAACCAGTTCCGGAAAGATTAAGGTTAAGGTGAATGAATAGTATCAGAAAATGTGTCCAAAACATTATTTATTTACCTGATTAACTTGAAAGAAATCTGCCAAGTAATTCCAGAGTTATTTAGTCAAGCCACTATGCAAAGTCATGAAGCTGACAGAAACAGATGTACAGAATCATCCAAATAAGAGTGATATACTATATTATCATAACCAAATTGTACTGTATTAGTGATTTATTTTAGACAGCAACATTGTTTAGTATGTAGTCGGTTTGGGAGAAATTTAAGGTATATCAGAGTTCAGTTGTTAAAATTCACAAAGATTACTTACTGCATCCTGACTGTGACAGTGAATAATTGCGTTAGATGAGTTTATAAATTACATACATAAATTACATCCATACACACATTAGTGTTACACTGATTGCCGAACTTGTTTTTACATTGACAATAACCACTTAATATATCCAACAGGTGATATAGAAACAGGCATTCATTTAAAATATATAAAGTTAAAGTTAATTTTAGATGAAAGGTGTTAAGATATAAAACAGTAATACATTTGAAACCCACCAAAATTTCAGATATTTTCTTTATATTTTATATTAAATGACACACATATCAAAATATTCTGGTGCTTTTTGTGCAAGAACATGCATTAAAGTCTTTTATTACAATTTACCGCAAATACAAAGGTTCAAGATATAGATAATTTTGACATTTGTTTCATGTAACAAAAATATTTACTTCAACACTGTTTGTAAACAGTGGGTCTGGGTCTGGCTAATACATACAAATAAGTGATACAAGCATTACCAAGGTTTATGTTTGGTAATATGACACAGCTGATCTTTTTACAAATAATATAAACTGTACATTGAGCAAAAAGGTAGAAGAATAAACACTTCAAAAGGATATACACAAGAAGGATTAAAAATGCTAGTTCTTATTTGTTTTATCAAAGGTTTAAAAAATATTGGGTTTGTCGATTATATAAAAATACTTGTAGCCTTTTTTGTTGGTTCTGTTAAAAGTACAATTTTTGGATCCAATTGGAGTCTCCTGATTGTTCTACAAATGAACAACCAGTTCCGGAAAGATGTTATATTTTCGTTGTGTGATCTTATTAAAATGTATCTAAAATAAATCTGATTACAACTGAAACCTGGGGACTCTTTGGTATAATGCATTAATCTCTGACACACATACTATCATATCACAATTATATTTGAAATGAATTATTTCACTCATCAATCATAACACTCTCAATGTGAAGTTTATCACAAAGGAAAACATTGCACTGAATTTTGCTGTTCGCATATATTACTCGTGACACTGCACTTTCACTCCAAGTTCATATAACTTTCCAACCTCTAATCAACTCCCTACAATAAATGCTGCTTAGGGTTTGGGGCCTTTCCCTGTGTATTTGTCATTGTTCATGTGGGTAGTATAATAATATATCTAACGTGTTAGAATGTCTAATAAAAAATTTAGTAGCTCCAATTTGGCATCTTATTTACGAAATCTCATGTGGATACTTTGAGTTAGTGCCATCTCGCGAGATTTTTATGTAAACAGCCTTACAGCATTAACAACTCTCGCGTTAGTGGGTAGACTACACAAATCACGCCTCAATCTTGTGGGACTAAATCTCATGCGTGTCCAATAGAGACTGAGGAAAACATTGCACTGAATTTTGCTGTTCGCGTATGCATTCTTTCATCAGTGTGAAAGCCTGGAACCAGCATCCAAATTCAAAATATGAAATATGCTATTTGGAATTCCAAATATGTATTCGGAATTCCAAATACGTATTTGGAATTCCGAATAGCTTATTTGGAATTCTGAATAGCTTATTTGAAATTCCAAATAAGCTATTCAGAATTCCCAATAACATATTTCAAATTTTGAATTTGGATGGTGGTTCAGGGCTTTCATACGTCAGCATCAGAATGTTTTTAGATTTAAAAAAATATATGTTCAACCATGCAGCCAAATTAGAAAATATCCAATGGGGCATTACCATAATTACATTAAATTGCTTTGTAAATCTGCAAAAGGAAATAAAGGTTTCCACGATCTCTTGAAAACTGATAAATCAACATGAGATCTGCCTATATTAAGTGGAAAACTGATAAACATACAATTGGGTCTGAATTCCTAGAAAAAATACACAAAATTTGTTTCTCTTCCATTAAAGATAATTATCTAATCTGGTTTCAATATAAAAACACATGTAGAATAATGGGTCCAAAAAACTTTCTACATAAAATTAAATTATCCACCTTACCTTCTCGTGACCTTTGTCATAAAAATGAAGAAACACTGTATTTGTTTTATGTGAAGAGAGCTCTCATTTTTGGAGAGATATCAAAGTATGTATCAAACAAATGCCGTAAAAGTTGAAATAATATAATAAGTTCAAGCAAAATGATTTTTTGGGAATCAGGTATTAGAAATGCCTAACTATTTAGTCCATATAATTAACATTACAGCTAATAATTATATTTTCAAATGTTCACGAAAGCAAATAAAGTTGAATATTTCAAGTTTTCAAAGATTTGTAAACAATATGTACAAAAGTGCTTGGCTAAAATAGAAATACGTGGAGAAGTATTTAAGTAACAATGGCCAGTGTTTACAATTTTGTTGAATAAATTTTGACATGTGATACCCTTATCAGCTACGCAAATGCTAACAACTGGCTACCAACAATGCGATGATATGCATTAAATAAGTAACCATATTTAGAAACCATTTTAGTAATGTATAAACAAAGTTCTCTGTGTAAGCCATTTTTCTTTTTGTAATGTGTAAAATTTAATTTAAGGAATTACATGTAGAAGGTTAATGTTTGGTTTGCTGCCCCTCGCCCCTGCAAGAAATTGCTAAAAATATATCTCACAAAAAACAAAGCAGGCAGAAGGTTAAACATTAAGCACTTCAAAAATACCAGACAACAACGAGTGCATAACTGTTGCATTTATCACTTAAAGCAAAGTGTAAAGCATTGAGGACCCAAATGTTTGTACAACAATTATGATATAGATATGTACATACTCATTCAGTAGTTTGCCACTTTAGATATTTGACAAACTGCCACTACAGTGTACAAAGCAACCCCCTATTTACCACTCTAACAAATGGAATGCATTAAATAATGGCACTCATTTATCTTTTGTATCATATCTATTCTAAAATATTTTACTATATATGTTAAATTTATTATAAGTACACCACAGACTGGCTGTCACAGTATCGACAGAGTTAACAACTTAGATAGTTAACAAAAAATATATGAATCAATTACCTGATTTTGTGTAAATGTTTTAATTATAACTATTTAAAACTACATGCTAAAAAGAATCCTGTGAGAAATCTCTGTAAGCAGTGTTACTGATGTCCCAAATTTAATGAAATACAAAAGCAACAAAGCACAAATAAAATGTGAATAAAAAGATCCAAAAAAGTAAAGCACTAATATGGCAATACAAACCTTTGCATTACATTTTAAGAAACTTAACAATATTTGATTAATAACAGGCAAAGTATTATCTGTTTTGCTAATTTTTATACATATTTCACCATAAAAATTGTAACATGTGCACATTATTTTACAAACAACTTGCCAGAGTTTTGGCACACTTCCTGACCTATCATAATCATTTGTTTATTTTATTTAGCCAAATCAGATTTGATGCATGTAAATATACTGGAACAGTTAAACACAAGTATTTGATGAAACATCTTTTATCGATGGAATTTTTCACTTGATATCAGTTTATATAATTTTAGTTTAGACGTTTGGATGGAAAAAAATAATATTGTGTGAAATTTTAAGTCTCTGTTAGTCTTGTCAGTAGAAATTAACCAAAGTGAAAATTAATGCTACTAAATATCGTCATAATCAGAAATTAGTGAAATTCTCTTCCAATTAAAATTTTAAGCGGTATGGTATATACCGGCAAAAATATGAATAACGTAAAAGGTAAAACGGCCCTAAAGAAAAGATAGCTCTTTATATACGATATATTTTTGCATATTTTTATGAAACTTTTGAACAAATTTCTGGTGTAGTTTTACATATTTTGATGCATTATTTGACTGTGCACATTACTTATTTAAAATGACCAGTTCCCTCTATCAAATCATAGTATTTGTCTATGAGTTTAAAAAATGAAAGTATTTGTCATGGTTACATAAATTAATTTTCTCATTATCAAATTAATGTTAACCAACATTCCCCAAATTCCTCCTATACTAGCTGTTATATCATTATATACCATAAATTTTAAGTTTTATCCTTAGATTTCTCATTTACTCATTATCTCCTGTAGTGAGGCTAAAGCCCACAGATGCATAAGTGACTTTGTCTTCTTCATTTGGCAGCACCTGTTGCATGACTGGGTTGATGTGTTGAAAGGTCAAGTCAGCATACACCAGTGTCTTGCCATCACCAGTCTTCAGCCCAAAAAGAATCAATACAAGCTGATTATAAGCAGAATTCTGAGAGTAATTGTAAACTCAAAGTGCCACATTTATCACATGGTGTAGTGAATCATGAGTCGAATGTAAATGCTCTAAAGGTCCTGTAAAATCCTAAATGGCAACAAAAACAAACAAATGGAATTACATCAATTTCGAAAGCAACTTAGCTATGATGATTAGCTATCTCTCTGTCAAGTTTGAATTCGATTGGACAAAGCGTTTTTGAGTTACAGTCCGGAAACGAAAATATTGACTGACAGAAAGGGACACATCTAATAAGCAGGTTGGTTACATACAACCCGCCTAATTAAACCAAGCTGCATTGCTGAGGGGATGTCAAACAAGAATGCCATTGGTAAACAAACAAAAAGATATGATAGCACAATCTGTGTCTACATACAACCATCTATTTTTTAAATAAGATTTTTGATTTTTTTTACAACTTTTGAGATCCAAATGTAATCACAGTCAAATATATCTATCACATTTTCATTTGGAACAAATTCAAAAAGCCCTATGGTAAAAATATGAGACAAAAGATGCTAAATTGTAGCATAAAAGAAAAATCAATGGAGAGAAATATGCACTGCAAACATCAAGTATATAAAAAGAAAAGATATATATATGATCTTAAGTTTTGCTTAACATATTGCCATGTGGACAAAAAATAAGTAAATGGATTAAAATTGTATCTGTGTTATGAGTCAAGCATATTATATTTGTGCTAAATTGTAATTATTATGTAGAAAGATATTAATAAGCATCTGTATATTATAATGGTGAGCTATTCTATTTACTAGTTTTTGATATTACTCAGTGTAAACGGGGAACTTAAGCTAACAGCTCAGCAGTTAAGCAATCAGTACCTTTGCCCTTTTGCTATCAGTTAATCAACCAGTAATGCCAACTTATCAATATTCGACCAACTATCTAATCAATCGGTCAACAAAATCATCCAGTCAGTCAATTAACTGACCAGTTAATTAATCTGATTAAAGGAGAGAAAAGGCCTTATGGGCAGAGATCTGACTTACTTGTTGATGGCTCTGTTTTTGTACAGTGTACAAAGCAACCCCCTATTTACCACTCTAACAAATGGAATGCATTAAATAATGGCACTCATTTATCTTTTGTATCATATCTATTCTAAAATATTTTACTATATATGTTAAATTTATTATAAGTACACCACAGACTGGCTGTCACAGTATCGACAGAGTTAACAACTTAGATAGTTAACAAAAAATATATGAATCAATTACCTGATTTTGTGTAAATGTTTTAATTATAACTATTTAAAACTACATGCTAAAAAGAATCCTGTGAGAAATCTCTGTAAGCAGTGTTACTGATGTCCCAAATTTAATGAAATACAAAAGCAACAAAGCACAAATAAAATGTGAATAAAAAGATCCAAAAAAGTAAAGCACTAATATGGCAATACAAACCTTTGCATTACATTTTAAGAAACTTAACAATATTTGATTAATAACAGGCAAAGTATTATCTGTTTTGCTAATTTTTATACATATTTCACCATAAAAATTGTAACATGTGCACATTATTTTACAAACAACTTGCCAGAGTTTTGGCACACTTCCTGACCTATCATAATCATTTGTTTATTTTATTTAGCCAAATCAGATTTGATGCATGTAAATATACTGGAACAGTTAAACACAAGTATTTGATGAAACATCTTTTATCGATGGAATTTTTCACTTGATATCAGTTTATATAATTTTAGTTTAGACGTTTGGATGGAAAAAAATAATATTGTGTGAAATTTTAAGTCTCTGTTAGTCTTGTCAGTAGAAATTAACCAAAGTGAAAATTAATGCTACTAAATATCGTCATAATCAGAAATTAGTGAAATTCTCTTCCAATTAAAATTTTAAGCGGTATGGTATATACCGGCAAAAATATGAATAACGTAAAAGGTAAAACGGCCCTAAAGAAAAGATAGCTCTTTATATACGATATATTTTTGCATATTTTTATGAAACTTTTGAACAAATTTCTGGTGTAGTTTTACATATTTTGATGCATTATTTGACTGTGCACATTACTTATTTAAAATGACCAGTTCCCTCTATCAAATCATAGTATTTGTCTATGAGTTTAAAAAATGAAAGTATTTGTCATGGTTACATAAATTAATTTTCTCATTATCAAATTAATGTTAACCAACATTCCCCAAATTCCTCCTATACTAGCTGTTATATCATTATATACCATAAATTTTAAGTTTTATCCTTAGATTTCTCATTTACTCATTATCTCCTGTAGTGAGGCTAAAGCCCACAGATGCATAAGTGACTTTGTCTTCTTCATTTGGCAGCACCTGTTGCATGACTGGGTTGATGTGTTGAAAGGTCAAGTCAGCATACACCAGTGTCTTGCCATCACCAGTCTTCAGCCCAAAAAGAATCAATACAAGCTGATTATAAGCAGAATTCTGAGAGTAATTGTAAACTCAAAGTGCCACATTTATCACATGGTGTAGTGAATCATGAGTCGAATGTAAATGCTCTAAAGGTCCTGTAAAATCCTAAATGGCAACAAAAACAAACAAATGGAATTACATCAATTTCGAAAGCAACTTAGCTATGATGATTAGCTATCTCTCTGTCAAGTTTGAATTCGATTGGACAAAGCGTTTTTGAGTTACAGTCCGGAAACGAAAATATTGACTGACAGAAAGGGACACATCTAATAAGCAGGTTGGTTACATACAACCCGCCTAATTAAACCAAGCTGCATTGCTGAGGGGATGTCAAACAAGAATGCCATTGGTAAACAAACAAAAAGATATGATAGCACAATCTGTGTCTACATACAACCATCTATTTTTTAAATAAGATTTTTGATTTTTTTTACAACTTTTGAGATCCAAATGTAATCACAGTCAAATATATCTATCACATTTTCATTTGGAACAAATTCAAAAAGCCCTATGGTAAAAATATGAGACAAAAGATGCTAAATTGTAGCATAAAAGAAAAATCAATGGAGAGAAATATGCACTGCAAACATCAAGTATATAAAAAGAAAAGATATATATATGATCTTAAGTTTTGCTTAACATATTGCCATGTGGACAAAAAATAAGTAAATGGATTAAAATTGTATCTGTGTTATGAGTCAAGCATATTATATTTGTGCTAAATTGTAATTATTATGTAGAAAGATATTAATAAGCATCTGTATATTATAATGGTGAGCTATTCTATTTACTAGTTTTTGATATTACTCAGTGTAAACGGGGAACTTAAGCTAACAGCTCAGCAGTTAAGCAATCAGTACCTTTGCCCTTTTGCTATCAGTTAATCAACCAGTAATGCCAACTTATCAATATTCGACCAACTATCTAATCAATCGGTCAACAAAATCATCCAGTCAGTCAATTAACTGACCAGTTAATTAATCTGATTAAAGGAGAGAAAAGGCCTTATGGGCAGAGATCTGACTTACTTGTTGATGGCTCTGTTTCTTTGTACTATTCATATTCAAATAATACTCGTCATCCTCAGCTACAGGCTTGCTGGGCATTTTCACCAGCCCCACATTCTCGTAGGTCTGTAGATCATCAATGGGAGGTGCAATGGCAGAATGACATGACTGCTTGTGCCCTGTAGGTATAAAATACAGTTGCAACCTTTCAAATCAAACATTCAAGGCCAGAAAAAAATCATGAAAGGGGTTATTCCAAAGTTAAGAAATATTGAACCACAATCTTCAATTTCAAAGTTAATATGGATTGGAAAAATGGCACAGATATGAAAATGTTTTTCAAATTTTGTACAAGTTATAACTTGTACAAAAATTATGCACTATTCTTCAGTGATGTTTGGTAATATGTTTTTGCTTTTAACTTTTCAAATTACAGTAGGCTTTTTCATTTAAGGAAAGTGTGGTAATGTGACAAATTCTGCATCAGTTTATGCAGAATGATTCAAATAAATAGATAATTTTTATTGTCTTGACTGTATGTTTTTATTATACTTTTGCTTTGAACATTTCAAATTAAATTAGCTGCTATTTAACCTAGCAAAAACTTATAGAAGTTTTTAAGTTAGAATTTTCCAAAGTCATCAATGCAATAAATTTTTGAAATATTAGGTGGTACTGATGATGTGTTTAAGTTGTTTACCAAACTCTACCATAAGCAGAATATTAACATGAAATGGTAAGTCTTTTAATTCTGATTTCTTTGATCTGAGCAGAAAAGTCCAAATGTCATTTAAACATGCATAGATAGGACCCCAAGCCAAAAGAAGCCATGTGTGAATTACCGTTATTGAAGGTCTTCTTATAGCTTTGATTGAAACTAATAATAAAAAGTCAGACAGACTTAAGAATCCCCTATTGTAAGGCATTTATAATTACATCAACCCTGCATTGATTGACAGTGATTATAAAATGTGTGGCAGCCTCCAGAAGTCCATTTTGTCAGTCAATTCCAATCATGTTAAAAACTAACAGTCACCATTTAACTCATCTTAACCAACAAAAGGTTTCTTAAGTCTTTCAAGTGCAACTTGTATAAATCCACACTGTTTAAAATGAATGATTAGATTTTGGTGCAAAAGGGCTTATCTGTAATGTAACTCAGTTTTTGATGTGACTCACTTTCTAATTTCCTTATAACTTATAACCTGTGTTACCTTTCACTAGTATTTTATTCAGTTGTCGTTGATGTACTTTAAATAAATTTCATATTTTACATTATCCTTGTTACTTTTTCTATTTACATAAAGGAAGTTCAAATATTTTTATATAACTTGAAGTTTTAGCGCTTAAAAACTATCAAAAAAGCATTGGCCTAACCTGTTCATCTAAATCATACCATTAACTGCAATCAGTTAATTAAGGCAGTCTTTATAGGAGCCTAAAACTACTGAAAACTTACTTGTACAGCTTCAAAACCATTAAAAGATGTATTGGCCTAACTTGTACAACTCATTTGTACAAGTTAAGCTTTTTAGAAGCATAAAATCTGTACAAGTTATAACTTGTAGAAAAGTTGAAAAAGATTTTGTAGAAGTTATAACTTGTACAAATCAGCTGTACAAGTTATAACTTGTACAATATTTTGTACAAGTTATAACTTGTACAAAATCCCAACATGTACACGACATATATACTGCCAAAATCCATAAAAACAATTTACATTTTAAAGTTATGCCATCCCTTTGTAGAAATGTCTTCATCCCATATACTTTAGTGTAGAACATTTATGTTAAACTCAATAAACCTACTGTTCCTCACACTAAACTTGAACGTTGACTCATTAAAATGTCACAAACTGGACCTGAACCCACATACAAAGCTCCACACCAGGCTTGAAACCAAATGAATTAAAAGCTTAAAATAGAGACTTCAGCTTACAAAATCAAACTTAACCCCAGTTACATTAAAATGTCACAAAATGGAATTGAACCCAAAATTTCAAAAATGAAAGAAAACTCTTTAGTTGGTAATACAAAATGAATTGAAAACAAAAAAATATGTATACATACAACTGCACACAATTTTTGTCCAGATATGGAAAACTGTTATTTTGGTTTTGACTCACCAAAATAGGGATGGGTCTCGGTTCAAACCCCTGAATCACTGATAAAAATGACATATCTTGGGATGGGTGCCATTGCATTGCCTGGCCCCCAAATAATATTTGATAATTTTGTAAGGAATTTCTGGCTCAATCCTTTCTGTTTATAGATTTTTGTGTTTTTGGAATTTCATATTTTAGACAATTATGAATAGGGGCAAAATGTTTCTTCTGATTACTTCACTTTGTTTTAAATATAAAAAAAAATATTTTAAAAAGTATAGTGATTTTGTACTTTGGGATCTTTTTTCCTTGGGTTGTATGTTAAATTTATTTCCTGAGGAAATGGTGTAGCTGTCACGACTTCCACAGAGTTTATTTTGGTACCAAGATACTATGTACAATGTGCTGATAAACAACAATATTTCAGGAATTTGAACAGATAAGTTATAATTTTATCAACGCAGCTTACAGATAAAACAGCCTTATTTCTAGATGTAGCAAAAACTAGAAATCTTGTTTTTATATTTGTATTGTCTCCCTATTTGCCACCTGAGCTGCATCAATAGTTGGTTCAATAAATGACAATTTCAACACTTACGTGATTTCTTGCCTTTGCCAGTTGCAGATTTTTCTTTCCTTCCCTTGGCTTGGATCTCCTTGTTAGCTTTCTGTTTAAGTTTCTTGTTTGACTTGGCAAACAGGGGATCATTGTCTACCATTGACACATCCCTCATTTCTGTTGTGTTAAATGCAAAGCAAAAATCTACACCTTTGCTCAGAACTCTTGAGTTCTAAATACACTTAAAATCACCATTTCAGAGATATTTAGAGTATTTTAAAATCATTATACCATGACATTGGATGATCAAGTGGGGTAAAAACAACCTACAAATCACATTACCTTTATTCGTTTTATATGTATTCAGAATTTTAAGGGTCTTGATAAAGCCAGATACATCAGTTTTGATACACTGAAAGATTTTCCAGCTAAGAAAAATACAGAACATTAAAATATACACTGTCATGATATCCAAGTGAGTTTATGTTTTGGTATAAACCACTTATCCGGTTGTACACGTGTAATCCATATTTCCGTGTGCAATCAATATGGCTGAATAAATGAGGCTTTGATACTGTGACACTTGTGTCTGAAGTGCAGATTCGGGGCCACAGTGGCAGAGTGGTAACACTCTCGCCTCCCACCTCTATCAGAGTTCGTATCCTGGCCCGACCTCAAGTGGGAAAGCTGGTAGTTGCTTGCCGTTGGTCCCCGTCTGTATATGACCTAAACAATCTGTTGAAAGTCACGTTAAACCCCAAATAAATAAATGAAGTGCAGATTCCGGTAGTCAATATTGAGTTTTATTTATAAGAGACATGCACAAAAAAGATTATCTGCTGCTCCCTGCTATAAAACTTTGCACAAATTTGACACAAAGTCATTAGAGTAGTAATAGGATTTCTGTTAAGTGAAATATGCACTGGTACATGTACAAGTTACAAATGTATTTCACAAACCAATAAAATACAATAAATTAACCTTTTATTGTGTTTTAGAGAGGCAATAACTATAACTTCTACTTGTATTCGGCACTATACAATCTCGAAATTAGAATTATGGATATCCCAAAAAACAATATCATTTATGTCCATATGTCACTTCAGCCACCTTACTGCAGAAATGAAAATCAGAATCATAGACAATTTGGCCTTCACCCTCCTTCTATTTGGAACCTAGAATTAAAATCACCTGGTCAAATTGGCCCCAGAAAGTTACTGTGCTTTCCTAACACAAAATATAATTCTAAATCCCAAAACTTACTATACAAAAATATTAACAGGAGTATTAATAATAATAACACAATTTTAATTTAAAAATACAATTAAAAACAAGAGAGTAATAAAATTAATGATAAGAAGAAATTGTGATAATCTAAACTTTTTATTCTGTTTTTAATTCAATTGTGAAACGAAGTCCCATTGTTCTCTGTGATGCCCAGACAGGAGGGTTATGAGAATAAGTATGAATCATTCTGTAGCAGAGAGTAAAAGCCAATAGTTCTATTTGATGTCCAAGTAAGAGGATTACCATCCCAAATATTTAGGAAACAGAAGCAGACAGTAAGAGCTAACTGTCCTGTTTGATATCCAAACAGGAAAATATCTTAAATAAATACCAAAGGTCACAAAAGTTATTATCCCATCTACAGAGGCTGTAGACTTTTACAAACAATCCTTCAGCTTTTAATATTCATTCAGCTGTTACTTCAATATCATCACCACTCACAGTAATACTGATAAATTCCTATCACCTGTTGTGACATCTAAGCCTTGTTATCTTGTTTATTTCATCTTGAGGCTGATTTGCCAAGGACCAAATTTTAAGGCGACCTCTCTGTGCCAAGTTGAGGTGTACCAGGAGCTGGACAAATTGGCCATTTGCCAAATCAGCCCTCAGCAAATCCCACCACCCTAAATTATCGGCCCCTGCAAACTCGGCCCCCAGATAAAAATGCAGTGCAATAAGGGTATATTTATAGCATTATTTATCCATCATACGACAGACTCAGTCTGAGAGACATTTATTTATGCACAGTACAATTTTTTTTGATTACATGTTAGGTTAGACCCATGTATTTTTTTGTCCTTTGTTTAACATATTCTCTTTGAGAGTATGATCATTTTCTGGGGTATGACCTGGCTAGGTTATATTTCCTTGGGACAAATTTGACTGGGGTATTTTATCTAGGGGGCTGATTAGGTAAAGGGCTGATTTGTCTATGATTCTGTAAAGAAGTAGGCTTTGTGTTTGAAACATTCAACCAATTGTATTTAAAATGAGTCATGACAATGACTGAATGTTATGGAATTTCTCAAAACCAACAAAGGGCCCAAGCTACCCAGTTGTTTCTGGAAAATAAATAACAAGCATGTGTCCCTACACATGGACAAGTAGTCACCCTCCAAAGAAAGATATCAACACAGTAAATTAATGATAAGTTTGTTTATGGACATTCATTATGATAGACCAATAAAAATAAAAGAACAAAAGTAAGAATACCTGTAATAATATTTAGACTACACCCAAACTTCAAGTGATCAAACAATTATTGGAAAATAAGTTGAAATATTTGGATTTTACTCATAATTTTAAACTTACGTGAGTTGTTGCCTCTGCCAGTTGATGATTTGTCTTTTCTTCCACTAGCTTGCATGCCATGTTTTGGTGGTTCATCATCTACCATTGAGGAGCTTTTCATTTCTTTTGTCAAAATTACAAATCCAAAATTTGAAAAAAATCACAAGCATTTGTCTTTACTGATTGTGGTCATTTTGTTACTTTTGGGGTTGATTTTCCCCTGTAAATGAGATTCACATATAAAAAAAACAATGCAGGGACTAAAACTAAATATGAAAAAAAGTGATGACTTATAGCTGTTTTGTCATTCATAATATTATTTTACAATGAACAAAGATTTTGGTGTAAAAGCTTTACTTCTTATTAAGACACACAGCTTATTGTTTCTGGTAAGGTACTTCACACCAGAACTTCAATGACCATTATTTACCCTAAATGCTAAATATTGACCCTATAGCAATCGTAATATTGGCCTGAGAGTTTGTTAAAATTGTTCAACAAAATTAAATTTTTTGTATGCATGTTGTAATGTTTCCAAGCACATTTTTTGAGAGTCCATTGGAACCCAAAATGTGTTTGATTTATTCTGTTACTGTTTCTAATATTTTTTTGTGATTTAACAAAAACTATGAAAAATATAAAAACGACTTTCTAAATATTTGTGAATATGCATCTTTAGAGTGGGTGTTTACGATGATGAGCTGGTGATCTAACCTATATCCATTTTTTTCATATTCTCAATATTTAGGTATTCACAATATTTTACATAGAAATCATAAAACTGTAGATAAAATCTCTAAGTTGTCTAGAGAGCTCAAGAGGGTTGATAATGAACTTTAAATCATTTGGTGTGTTACTGAATCTGACATATTCACAGTTGTAGACAATACTGTTTTTTCACAAATATCTGATCAAAATGAAATGTTGAGATATAATTCACTTCAAAACTCTGTAAACAATCGAAAAGGAGATTAAAACCACAGTCTCTTATTTCTGAGATTGTCTTGTTTTCACAAGATACTGTTTTTTCTTTGTGGGTTATTTTTTCCCCTTCAATATACTTTTTTCATCCTTCTCCACATCAGTAATACTGTTATATCACAGGGAGCTGGACGAATCGGCCCTTTGCCAAATCGGCTCTGGGCAAATCTGCCCTAAAAAAGTCGGTCCTCGGGAAATCAGTCCCTGAAACATTCGGCTCTTGGCAAATTTGCCCCCAGTTGAAAACTTTTACAACTAGAAAACATTTATAGGCATTCCGAAAGCATTTGACTGCCTTAATATGTTAGCTTTTCCAGCATCATTAATACAGAAAAATAAGGGGTCCTTTTGAACAAAAATCGCATACCTTAATGAAATGGGTCTGAATTATAATCTGGTCTAATGGGGGATAATTGTGTGAAATTATGTATAATCATAAACTCTAAGATGGCTACACCAATCAAAATATTAGATAAGAAGTCCTGTCACTCTTGAAAATCCTCTACTTTAAACATTGATTTAAAACTCGCAATTTCTGAGATATTGACAATCTTTAGATTGCATTGCTATTTTTATTGCACACTGGGAACATATTCACGTTATTCTCAGAGAGAGACATAATGTACTTAATTGCTGAACATATAAAATTTAAAAATATTCATAATGTTTTAACAACCATGTTTTATTACCATATAAGATGTTATTTCCTTAGCAAAATATCCACATCTCTTTTACCGCTGTTTTGGAAAGACATATAATATGCTAAATATGCCATGATGTTCTTCAGTGAGTTCATAATATGAGAAATGTGATTAGTTATTGACAGAACATTAAAACTGTATAAGTTGAAGATTGGAGCTTAAGTGTGCCACTCTGACAAAAAAGTCAAACTATGAAAAGTGCACTGAGAAAATCATGTGATCATTATTCTATACGGGATCAAACGATCAGGTCAGCCTGTAATCTACTGGATTGCCTTCAAAATTGTTAACTGCAACAGTCAGAAAACAGGGCAAAAAAGTGAAAAGTCCATGTATTTTCCATTACGGATCATCGGATAACCTTTTGAGATCAGTCTTTTGTATGGTGACTGAGCTTTTGTGTATGCGTGTAGCTGTTCACAGCATAACATTGACAATTAGGCATTGTAAGCAACTGAATTTACCAAACAGCAACAAGCCATCTGCTGTAAAGGATTATTTACTTAAAATAAAAGACAGACCATACAGCAATTTTTTTTTTTTTTGCTTTTCAATATTTGCCGTATAACAGAAAGAGCATTTTATTTCAAACACTGATACAACAGAACAAAGCTGGGGACAGCACTTCAGCTGATTTTGATCAAGATGTATCTGTTATACCTAAAGGAGCAGATAACTCAGTCAGAGAAAACTACAGTGTTAGTCGTGGCTGCTAATGACGTCCTTCAATCACACAAATCAATAGCTGTGACAAATAGCTGTGACATCCCCAGCTTTATCTTTGACTAATATACAGAGTTAAAATGGGCTCAGTACTTCTCAGGTATCAGTATACTGAATCTCAGATACTGGATCTTTCACCTTCTCAGTAGCCTGGGGGACAGACTTTGTACATGACCCCACCTAGTGGCCTGGACAATGAATTTTACATATTCCTGAAATGTTTTTTGCAGACATCGCCTGCTACTCATCGGCAGCAGTTTTTGACCCTCAGCCACAACAGCAAATATACTATCAATCATAACCTGGTGTTTGGGATCAACACAGCATATTAGGAGTAAACTATCACTTTTTAGCCAGCCTAAACACTCTGCATCCTTTGATTGCTGCAAGTCCAGTTTTACCAGCAACATCAGCAAGTCCTGGTAGACCAGTTACAAAAAGTCCTGTGAAGCCAAACCATCCCAAAGACATATTCAAAGTTTGTGTTTTGTGTCCCATTCAACTGTCTTGGTAAATACTGGATAAAATTTAAGTTCAACTAATATCCAAGTAAGTATAAGGTGAATGAAAAGGCAATACCCCGCAGATGACTTGTTTATGATTCATTCTCACCATTTTATTAATGACAGTTTTAATCATTTTCTTGATCAAAGTTCTTATCATGTCATACAGCTTTAGCAGCTCAAACCCACACTAAAAGAAAGTGGTAATAAGGGTAGAAAAGTGCGAGAAATGATGCAAGGGGTTTGGGAGTCATTCCGGAGGTAGGTTCAAACAGCTGAGCCATAAACCATGGGTCATAATGTTTTGAAGTGGGATATAGTTGTTAAAGCAAAGATAGATCCAGAACACATAAAATAATGGAAACCTGGTCTATGAAAGTAATGTTCAAGGTAGAAAGAACATATTTAAGGGCGTCCGTAACTTGGGTATCAATGACCTGATTAAAAGCAGTTCAATTATTGGCAAAAAGTGGGGCTGTTGGAGGGAGAGGTCTGGAGTCCAGGAATGCCTTAACAGACCCTGGTTCACCCTCTCGACTTTGACCTCTTTCAACTTTTCATTACCTTTCGACCTCTGGTTTTGTTCCGCCTAGAGGAATAATTAAGGATCATGTGAATTCTGTAGTCTCCCTGATCTAGTTATTTAGGGTCATCCATCACGCAATCTAGTGTCACAGTAACCCTACTTGACCTTGATCCCTTGTGTTGTGCCAGTACAAGAGAGTTCTCTCTCTGCTTTGATGTGGGCCTTGTAGTTTTAGGGATAGTTTGGACAAGGGGGACCCTGGCTCCCCCTTCTCATCTTACTTTTTCCACCCTACTAGACCTTTCTCTGTCACAAGTCGTGACAGAACTTGATTATGACACATGTTAACATGTGGATCATTTTATGTATATCCTGAGGCAGAATCTGAGACTTTGCTTGTAGATTGTGTAATATGATAATTGTATATCTTGGGACAGGAGGTGAGACTTTGCTGGTAAATTAAGTAACATGATTGTTGCTATATTATACTCTGTGATATGCATGTATGGTTGTTCTAAGATTTTCCTGTTTCACTTATAAAATTTTAAATACCCTATATCTAGTCAATTATTACAATTTTATACTAATATCTAAATAAAATTTCTCCAAACACATTTTCACCCTTCTGCCTGCTGACCTTGATTTAACCTTAGCCATGACCTTGAATTTGTTGCCTTGGTACCCTACCGCTGTCCCCAAAACCTTAATACTACATCACGAAGACCTATTATTTTAGTAATAGAGTATCACAAATATTTACAGCAAACAATTATTAAAATGTAATTCATAGAAATATCTGTGCAATAAATATTTACATCTTTACTCAACAATTCTAACACTTACCCGATTTCTTCATTCTTCCACTAGGCGATTCAGCATTACTTCCACCTGCCTCAATTCTGATGTGTGTCTGCACGTTGGGTATCTCATTTGGTCCAGCATAAAGGGAATCAGTATCTACAATTGGTGGATTCCTTGTTTCTTTGTGGAAATACAAGTTCATACATTTACATTTTTATAAAAATCTTATTAACATTTTTGTCCACTGCTTATTGGTGTAGGTTGTGCAATTTGTCGATATTTTGGAAGATTATTTTCCACTAACTACAAAATATATTGGCTGTGGTACCTGGTATGAAGGGGATCAGTATCTACCATTGGTGGATCTCTCATTTCTTTTGATAAAAATAAAAAATGCACGCATAAACATTTTTGGCCATTGCTTGTTGTTATAGGGTTGCATAACATGTCGATGTTTGAATTATAAAAATAAGTGGAATGTATTCTATAGCATTTGAGAGTAAAGGCCCTCTGATAAGATTGTCAGTTGTTATTTCGTATATTCTAACATAACAGAAACTCAAACAAAAATACAGGAATATTATAAGTAATAACTTAAACAGCTTTCATAATGTATTCATAATGTCATGGGACCTTAAACAATTTAACCTCGGTGAATTTTAACCTCACTAGACTATCACACCATTATTCACACCCAAAACTTTGAAAACTTATAATAAGGAACATTATTTTACCTCAGTTCTAAATGTGAAACTGAATAGGTTTGGCCCAAGATGGCTGCAATAACTTAGCTGAAGTTGTGCTAGTCACTTCTCTCTTGAAACATTCAATTAAGAATATAATGCCTAAAGAGTTTTTAGGAGGTAACATTATGATAAAAAACTTGAGCAATTAACTTGCTAATTAACTTGCTCATAGTGTACCACATTTTGCTCATGAGCTGAATTCAAATTAAAAAAATTGAATTAAGGCCAAGTGTTTAAATTCTAAACTTGCTAACAATGCAGTCAATTAGGTCTCAATCAGCACAAATGTCCCCAGTGGCCTAGTGGTTAGCAGATTTGGCATGTACTCACAGATTGTCACCACTGTTTGGATTCGATTGTGTAACAATGCTGAGGTCCTTTCCCAACATAATCATTACAGTTAAATAAGACATAAAAACACAACTCTGACTTTGACCCAGTACACATCACAGACCTTCACCATTGATGATGGGCTCTGAATTTCCATTTTCGTGATATTCACAAAGTTTAGAAAAATACAAAAATGACAGAAAAAAAATTAGATAATGTGTCTAAATAGTCTTGAAAGCTATACAGGGTTAAGTATCAATTTCTCACTAACTTTGGCATAATCATGATCTTCCAAAATAAGTTTCAAAAATCGGCCCGAACTAAAATATTTGGACAATGGAAATAATGTACCCAGGGAACCCTGTACAGTTGGAAAGGGGCTTGCATCACTATTTGTAACTACTTGTGAGGTTTGTTTGTCTTAAAAACACTGTAATGTCACATAAATCTAAGATGAACAACATAAATTTCTAAAACATACCCATACAGTCTTAGAAAGTGACCTGTAGGTTTAAATTTTTCTTTCTATTTCCGAGATATTGATACTCCCTTCATTATGAAACCCAGCTAGCAATCCACTCTAGCTTTCGGCCAAAAAAATCAGCTTTGTGAAACCCTCCAAGTCTAAGATCACAGAGTTAGCCTCATTTTAAGACAAAACTCTTAACTTTAAGTCTAAGTCTGGGTTAAGTCCTTTTGTGAAATCGAGCCCAGTAGTCATCGAGTACAGATTGCGGAAAATTAGATCATTTATTTAGTGCCCTACAAGTGGGTCAATGGTTCACACAAACAAAAAAGCAGACAGAATGAGAAATCTACACACCTCTGAAGTCTGCACACCTCTGAGTGATCTGGTTTGTTTGTTTGTTTTTTCAAATACAACATGTTATTCAAATACGAAATGTTGGATCTGTTTCAAAAATGGGAAGATGGATCTTGGTCTAACTTACATCCAATTAAATTTGGAGACTGATTTTGATCACCTTCTGGAAACAAAACAGAGGATCGAAAATCTGAATTGCATACCTTGGCAGAGGTATTTACTCTTTAAGTGATCTGGTAATTATTATACTATTGTAAGATAACTAGTTACATTACTTTTAAATTTATACCTGGAGGCCAAATGTAAAATATTTAAAATAATAATTCCAAAGGATCGAAACCCCTTTTCAGTGGTTAATGGCCCACAAATGACATATGGCTAGCTAAATCTGCAAAATTGACCTTTAACTATGATGGTACAGGGATAATACTATATAATTACCTTCAACCAAATCAGGATCGGATTCTCTGGGTAAATATTGGTACTCATTTTCTTCTCTGTAGGAAAAATGAAAAGTCAACTAAAGAAAAGCATCAGAGTGCTTTTGGTAGGAGCAAATGTTGGTATATGTATTGGCTGATATGGCTGATCATATTACACATGTGGTATTGTTTATGATTACTATTTTGTATGTAATGACTACTGTGCTGGGGGTTCATGTTCCTGTACCTTGTCCCTTGATATTCAGTATTAATATTTACAGTCAAAAATAGTTGGCTCAAGTCTTGCTAATTTAACAGTTTCAAGAATCTAATGACTTGTGAGATAAATTTACAAATTCTGAAATTAACTTCAAAACGGACCAAAAATATATATATTGACTCTAATTGTAACTTTATGACATCTGTAATTTTAATATCGTCATGCATATCTAATATTATATTTCCTGCAGGACTATTGAATTTATAACATTAAGCCTTTGTGGCATTTTCTGGGTCACATTTTAATAGTATACATACCTAGCTCTGCTTTGTGATTCATCTAAAAATACAAGACAACCAAATTTAAAAATCAAGCTAACATGATAAAACTTTAATTCATAGGACAATATCATTACCAATTTTTGTCATTATGCAGCTTATCATTACTTTCAGAAATCAAATTGTAAATTAGAGTCAAAATTAACAAACTAAGGGTTGTTGGTCATATTGTTAATATACTTTTTCTTAAAAACATACATATAAAACGTACAAGACTAATTACTACTTAATACTTTAAATGCTCTGCATATCTGATCTATGCTTTTGTTCTAATGCAAAAAGGAATATCAGATGGAATATTTTACATTTCTCAAGATATTATAGCTGATGTTAATACTCCTTAATATTTAGATGATGTACAAGTGCCACCATAAAAAGTTGATGGCATTAATTGACGTGTATATGATTTGTACGTCTCTGTGGTTTAAAGATAATTCAGCCAGCTTGTATTACATTGGCTGTTTTATAGTTGTAGAACATGAGTCATAAGTTAAATGTAAATATGTGTCAATCAACTGTGTAGGTGCACTTAGTTTGAGTATATATGTCGCTGCTGCCTGAGGCTGATAAATTGATCACCATTCTTTGAACTGCAGAGATTACCCAAGGCTAGTTTCCAAAGTCTCCTACTCGATTTCATGAAGGTCTCAGACTTAGCCCAGTCTCAGGCTATGCAACTGGCTCAAATCTGAGCCTTTTAGCACCACTAAGTCTTTGACTCAAACGGTTTTCACAGAAGGGGTCTCAGTTGAGAGCAAGCTTTTCGAATAACCACAGTACTATTCTGTGTCATGTGATCCTTTATTTCTCGTCAAAATTATTAAATGATGTAAAACTCATTTGTTTGACACATGTTATCTCCAGTACAAATATCAGTACTTTTTATCCACATACAAATATCAAAAGACTACTTTAGGGCAGTATTTTATATATTTGTATCACATTTCCAGCCACTTTAAATTTCGAAGTGGGGAAAAAAATTATGGCGACCATATTTGAGCCTTTGTTTACAAAACTTTAGCCCACTACCTACCTGTCTCAGCATTTAAGATCCTGACTCAGGCAAAGCTGAGACTGAGACCATTTGTGAAATCCATAAAGTCAGAGTCCATGGGCTCAAGTTAAATGTTCCAAGAATTTGAGACAAAAGTCTCAAGTTTAAGCCTGAGATAGGGCCAAGACCTTTTGTAAAATCCGCCAATAGGAATTAAATGTAAACCAAAAGAAGTGATTTGTTTTTTTAGTGTTTTTCCTGTTTGGCTGAATTGTATACTATATTCAGTTTGAACGTGATAGGATACAAGACTCTTTCTGCTTGCGCCATATCATTATGCAAACTTTACCATTACAAAAACCGGAAGTTGGGATATTTAACCATGTGAGAAAATATAAATTCTTAGAAGTCAAAGTGACCGGAAAACCAATATGAATAGTCAAACAGTTTGTTATTTGGCGTGGATTCAGGTATATAAGGCACAGGGTCCAGACAGTACACGTTTCACAAGACAGAAAAAGAAGCGAATAATTGGTAAAAATTATAGCCTTTTTATCGTTGGCAAACTAGCATTGTTAAGACCATCAGTTGTTCCGAATAAGACCGAATATTTACAATAATTACAGTCTATCGAGCATCGACAAAATATACAATGCTGTATTTTGTGTAAAGACTATTGTTCACAGGTCCATTAGATTTTACGCAAAATGATATATTTACTGTTAATCTGTAGGAAACCAGCTTAAAACCTACCTATACACCAAGGTATACCCACCCTAGTCTTGATCATCTCCTGGTATTTTTTGTGGTGCTTGACCTCTTTTCTGTCCCTGGATACTAAAATTTGTTGATTTTTTTTGTTCCTTTATTTTTGTCTTTTTTTTAGCCTTAGAGTCCTCTCCATATTGCAGAGATTAAGCGTTACAAAAGTCCAGTCAGATTTAGAATTATGATATCCATTCATTCCTGCAAACACACTGATACAGAATCAATTTTGGTGACTCCTTGGGTTTTACTCACCTTTGCCTACGGCCGATGGGATATGAGAGTGCTTGACAGTAATCTGTCCATAATAAAAGAAAACTTTTGGCATGAATTTGTGCTTTCTTACCCAAAGGTCTTCCCTTATTTTTCTTCATTTGTATGAAGACTGCAAGAAAAACAACTATGACCATGATGGCAAGGACTGCTACGATTGTACCAACAATGATTCCCACACGTTTTTCTGAAACATTTGAAAATAAAGAAAAAAAGCTTATTGTAGACTTGTTTAAGTAAACCTTTTTTGGAAAAAAAGATAAGCAACAGGTCCCAAGAGGACTTTTCCAGTAAAAGTGACTCTGTTGTCTGGAATTACCGGTAAGCCAGAAGAAGTTATTTTAGTCCTTTGGGTTTAACTTTATATTGTCTCCCAGAAACTAAAAGACTGAAAGTGACCAATTACTCTCATATGAATCTAGTTTAAATATGAAACCTGAATTCAATACAAGAGTACTCGGAGAGTGCATACATCAATCAAAGAATGTAATACCAATCAAATAGGAAAATCCGGAGTATTATTATTGTATCCAGAACGGTGAACCAGATTACCCTCAAAATTTAATGAGACCTACATTGGACAAAGACCAATTTTCTCATTTTATATATAGATCCAACCAGTAGTATTTGCATATTCCTGCTAACTAAATGGTCATGAAAATAATACCTCATTGGCGGAGGTAACAAGAAGCTGCAATCACATTGGTTGAGACGGTATATAGTCTCTTGGATTTACTTGTGTAACTATTAGTAATATAACTACTAGTGTAACTTAGCAAACCATGAATCTTGTACAATATTGTCTAGACATAAGTGCTAATAGATAAAGATACATATTTTCAGACAAACAATAAAGAGCCCCAGTATTGCTTGATAACATGTTTGTGCAAAACTTTAAAAATCAACCATGTTTACTATTTTAACATATTTATTACTGAGCTGAGAACAAGTATGATTGAACAAATGGACATTTATAAGATGTAATATAAGACCATCAACTGGAAAATTATCAGATGTAATATAGAACGATCAGCTAGAAGAAAAATTCTTTCAAAGACAAATTGAAGCATAATAAGAGAAAAATTATTATCATTATTCCTTTTTCAATGTACCCATAATGAGAATTTTAATCAAAGTAGTTTCTTGCAATTTGAATTATTTCTCAACCTATTGTGACAGGCCAGTCAATTATCAATACCAGTGTGATTGCTTTAGTTTACAGTACAGAACCTTGACCAACTGTATGAACTGGCTTCCTCTGCCCTTCCAATTACCTAACACAATAAAACCGATATAAAGGTACAAACTACACAGGCTCAGTAAGAATATTTATATAAACTCAACCACAGAGGCACAATGACAAAGTTGTTGCTCAACCCGGGTGTTGCACAAAATAATATCCTACAAAGTTCTCACAGTTGCCACAGTTCTCACCTCTCAATCCCAGTATCAGATTGAATATGACTTCTCTGTGTTCACCATGTATAGCCCAGTTGGTGACTTGAACCTTGTAGTTTCCCAGCTCCCAATGGGTAACCTTGAAGATTGTGTAAGTAGTCTGAACATGTGTTCCTATCACTGTATTTCTGACAGTGGCGTCTTGTATCCCTGAATCACCCATATACCAATGAACTGTGTAGTTATTTATAGGATTTATATGGAAGTTCATAGTCAGAGTTGCACTAGATCCTAGGGCTGTATACACAGTTATGTCTTCAGATGCCTTATCAGATTTTGCTGCATCTGAATTAACATGAAGATAGGGGTAATGATAATAGTAGGAATTACACATAATATTTAACATAGGTTTAAGAAGCTTACCAAATTTCAGCATATTGACACTAAAACTCTAAATTTTAATATCAGTTTACTGCAATTCACTGGCCAATTTTGCACACTGTTGCTGTTATTACCTCTGCCAAAACTACACTTCGGAATCGAATATCACATTTATAATATATTTCACAATGATGTTATATTCTGGAGTCAGATAAAAGGTGAATTGTATATTTGTACTTCTGTTACAAGGTCTGTGGAAAGTTGTCTTACAAAGAAATGAAGATTTTTCAGAAGATAGCATTCAGTTTTATACTCACAATATACTACCAGAGTACCACTTCCACTACTCTGTCCACTAATACTTGTAACAGTACACGTATATGTACCTGCCATATCTTCATAGCCAAGACCTTTTAGCTGTAATGTTTTTCCTTTATTTGTCACAGAGCTTCCTAAAACGGAAAATTAAAATTTTAGAAAAAATCCAAAAGTCTGGAGAAGAAAATTACCTCAAAGTCAAGCATCCTGCAAGCTTACTACCAGTCAGCTGCTTCTTGTGTTGATATAGTACAATACAGTGCTATTGTGAAACTATTTTGAAACACAAATTTCCTTTCAGCTAAAACTATGTATTGAGACTATCATGATATGTGTTTTAGAGTGACAAGAAGCTCCCTAAACAAAACATATTGTTTGGTTGTATAGTCATTGTCTTGAATCATACTAAAGTACCGAAGTTGTTAGTTGTGTTCCCTATTTTGATGACATAGTTGACATCCAATTTGATTTAAATCAAAATTGTTAGCACCTACCAGAAACTGGAATATCAGCAGTGGCAGGGCCATAAGTAGGTTTATACACCCATTCATATTTAAAGCCACTTGGATCGGATGGGTTTCCGCCACTTGCCCTACAGTGTAGATTTCTTGCTGTGTATTCCACTGCTGGTATCGTTGTACCTTCTACAGTAACATCGGGTGGAACTAAACAACAAAGTATAAATTATGTGGCTAAAAATGAAAGAAAATAATAAGCAAAGGTGAAAATGAGTTTAATAGGCTTTTCACACATATCCGTTCTATTGATGCATATAACCAATGTGGTGGGAAGGCAAGTGAACCTTTGGAAAAGGCTGTGAGTATAACTAATAAACTAGTGCATTAAAAGTTTGCATTAATAGTTTAATCAGTTAAAATGATAAGTATTTAGATGGAAGTCTATGTTCAGTGTGCAAGTAGGGTTCTAAAACAATAAAGGTAACCCTGATCAGCTTGTTGTTCACGTACATCATGTAAGCGTACTGAAATAGTCATCATATTTATCTATTATTTGTCTCAAAAATCATATATTTTCTAATAAAGGTCGCCTTTAGACAATAGTCGAAAATGCTTTCAAAAACAAAACCATAACAAGTCATTACCCAAACAGATAAATGTAAAAAAATAAATTTTAAAAGATTTCATTTTTTATTAATAGGTCATACGTATTCAGATGTTGAAACTATGAGGCTATAGACAAACCCCACCAAAAAAGGGCATACATACAAAACTGTGGTTGTTTTACTTAAGGACTAGAAATCTTTTAAGAAAATGGAAAAAAAATATATTGGAGACAGACTAAACAATGTACATTAAATGCCTAGGTGGGAACAAAAGAGCAAAATTTTGTGGACATTTACCAAAAAGATGATAGATATTTCAAAGATATAAATTAAAATTTTGAATGATATGAAACATCTTTGTGACAGACAAAACCGTAGATATATGCGTGTATCTCAAATGGTCCCGGATAATAATGACCAAAATATCAATACTGATTGAGCAAGATCCTTAATCTTAAACACCACTGTAGCATGCATTCCCCCACTCCTGAAAATTCCCCCACCTAGAAATACTTCTCTAATACACATGAAATACAAACCATTACAATATTTCAAATCTGACACAGGAAAAATCTTAGTCATGGAAATGATGACATATAATTTGAAAATAAAATATAGTTTATATATCACAGGCGAATTTATGTATTTTATACAGTTTTAAAGATGTGTATTAATCATATGCAAGTTGTGGTCTATAAGTTCTCATTTTATTTTAAGAAATATAAATAATTTATTATTATTATTATTATTGAAACATGTTATTACTTAAACATATGTTGTATAGACATGGTATGCAGTATACTCACAAGTTACATCCAGTACGACGCTTTTATCCAATCGTTTTTGGCCCTTCGTGTCATCTGCTACAATGAAACAAGCAATTTTGTTTTGATTCATGGTCCTGTTGACTGCAATGCTAAGTGTACTTTCTGTTGAAAGTTGAGCATTGAATTTTTCAGAATGTTGAGCATTGAATTTTTCAGAATGTACTTTATTAATCCCATGTTCTAGATTCCAGCCAATAACAGGTAGAGGATTTCCCTCATTGCTTGCACATTTGAATATTGTTGTTGTTCCTTCTTTTAATGGAGACTGTGGAGATACTGTTATTTCCAATGTTGTGGCTCCAACTACGAAACATTAGGCAACAATGACCAAAAATGCATCATATAACAAAGGCTGGCAAGCAAATATTAAGATATTTATAGAACTTTATAAATTTATGTCCTAAATATAAAGTAAATATTAACTACTACTGATGTTGAGTAACTTGACATACAAACATAGCGGTACATGGTCATCCCGACACAGATTGGTGTAATAATGTTATATCGCATTGTAAATACAATAAATAGCACTGTACTGAGTAGGCACATATATCTGCCGATGGGTCATACTAATGTAACCGGGGATTATTAGGAATTTTCAAAAAGTTTATTCTGAACGATTTGCATGTTTTAATTTTCAATTTTCCTGCTATAATAAGTTTGATCCTTTATAAAAGTATTTAAAAGTGGAGAGCCAAAACAGTTTGATCTGTTTTGTGTGACTTTAATATGTAAGTAGAAAGAAAATAAATTATTTGAAATAGTGTAAGTAAATTTTAACCAGTTGCCTAATATGCTTAGAATCATAGACATATTTATTTCTAAATAAGCCAATAAACCTTTATCATGTTTAAATGTGAAAGACCAATGCCTTACAAAGCAAACTGATAAAGATAAATTGTGACAGGTTTTATAAAGGCTTAATTCTTTTCACCAAGAAATTATTATATATATATTGTATCCCATACATGTACACATTAGTGTTTACAAAATCATTTATTTTGCTTTTAAAAGATGACATAGATCAAAATACAACAGGAAAGAGGCAGTAGAGAAAGAGTAAAGCAGTATAGTGGGATTGAGTTAGTAAACAATTTTGCAGAGAAAATGAGGAAAATTATTTGCATACTATTGGCCACTATTAAGACTAAGATATAAAAGAAAATAGTAAAACAGTGTGAACTGTACATAAGTTAGGAAAGTTAAATTATATAAATTTCAACTTCAATATTTCCCCTTTTCTGTTTAGATTTATTAAATAAAATTTATTATATCGCTTTATATTATATGTCATATATTGGAGAAATATTTATACACAGTCGAAAACTTACATATGACATTAACATGTTCTGTCAGTTTACTTCTGAGACCCATCACTTCATATTGTCCTGCCTTCCAATCGACTTCACACCTAAAATTGCCCCCATTGTCATTTCTGTTAAACAAAGTCTTAAACTTCCACTCCACTCTCTTGGTATGATCACTCTCATTGGTTTCAACTACCTCCCCTGCCCCCTTTTTACTTTGGAGTCGTAATTTACCATCATAGTAAAATTTAAATGAAGTGCTGTTCTTCCCAGGTAGAACATTTCTGATGTAACACGTGAAATCCTCATCCTCATTTTCCAAATATGGTCCGGCCAAGTTTGCTGGTGGAATATTTCTAAAATTTCCACGCATTAGGCCTGGTTGAAAGTCTGCTTCCGGAGGAACTATAATTATAACATACCAATACATGTATACACGTTTTGAGCACCAAGAGGTATGTCATTTATTTAAAACATGACACATTTTAAATGAGCATTTAGTGTCACTTATTTCAGTTAAATATATGTTGAAATTTAAATTAAATCCGGGCAGTTTTACGAAAATAACATTATGTAACACATGTCACTATTTATTTTTTTATATCACATGGAATATATATATTTATATAAATTATCAAATATTTACAATATAAAAAGAATACTTCAAAACTACATGTTTAATATTTTAAAGAATTGATCTGAAAATGTAATCATCTTTGGTATTTCGTATTGAAACCAACTTTATGTCGAAAGCAGGTTAGGTGTATTCTTATATGGTTTACTGTAAATTAAATGTTTTGGTTTATAAAGAGTAGATAGTACTTGTCCAGTACCAGATACATTTCTGTTTTCACAAGGCCAGTCAGATAGGATCCTCACAAAATATAATTGGGCATTATGAGCATTGGGGAAATAACCTTGGACTGTTATATATAATACAAGGCCACTGCCGCAGCAGTTATCTCCCGGCTTAGAATCAGTAATAATGGAGAACTAAAGGACATATAAGGCCTTTGTAGTAAGATAACCCCACTTGACATCATAGAAGGGGTCAAAGGTAAAAGTCAGCAACTGGAAAAGAGTCTCAGGCAATGACTTCCTTTAAGTTGTTTTCTAGCCATATAGCTTTTACGCAAATTTAATAAACCTAGCGGGAATAGTGCAAGCTTTAGAGCATCTTTATGATTTTCAAACAATTAGCTATGGTGGCCATTTTGTTTTTCAAAATGAGACCAAAATCTTGC